>JWHW01029665.1:49956-62998 GCA_000931545.1 Papilio glaucus | reverse complement strand
TACAGCCCGCAACAACAACATCTGTGGTGCGAATGGGCCGGGTCGCCCATGGAAATATCACGACGTCACAGACAGGCGTGAAGTAGAAGTATTCTGTGTTTCGTCTGATGAGTGTGGTGCCGGAGCCTTAATTTCATCTCTCATCTAATCAAATTGTGAACTGATATTTTGATTGATTCATTACATTAAAGTTTAAATTAAAATGGAAGATTATTTTATGTTAGGTTCGTTATTTGACTGTTGGATAGTTATATATAAAAGTAATATTTTAAAAAGATTTTTATCAAAGGAAAAAAGGAATTTAAAACCATTTTACGGGAGCCTATAAAAGTAAAGCGAGAAGTGGTATGCCAAACAACGGTTCCAAAAGATATAAGAATGGTAGAGCCCGCAACAACAACATCCGTTGCACGAATGGGCCGGCTCGATCGGTGAAATACGAATACGAAGTCACAGAAGACAGGCATGGAGTAGAAATATTTCTGCATCCCGCTTGATGAGTATGGTGCAAGAGGCCTAATACTAGTCCTTTTAACCTTTTTATTATTTTGGGCATCCAATATATTATGATCTTCTTGTGGAGGGATTTAAATGTTTGTTGTTCTCTTTGGCTCTACATGAAAAACACGAAATTGTGCCTAGTACTAATTGGTCATTGCCTGGGGACTTAACGAAATAACTTAGGCGTGTAAAAGTGACTTGAGTTGAGCTGAATTGTCATAATAGATGTTTGATACATATAATAGATAACGTAGTTTATTGTAGGTGTAGGAAACTCTCATATTCAAGTTGGACCAAAGAAGTAGTTGTTAATAAATGATTATAAGGATGACCCAGAAACTATTAACAACATGCCCCTCAGATCTGTCGTCAGATCTTCTTTGTCGTTACCTATCCACGGGCAGGTAATGTTTAAATATTTTAAGAAAATGTACTATTGAAAACACAAATGTCAAATTAAAGTTTCGAATTATTATGATGGATTACACATGATTGTTAAAGATATAATTTAAAAAAATAATTTTCAGAGACAACTTGGCCGCTAGAACTAGTGTGGCTTATAGCATCTGATTTAGATTATTCCACCGCAGCAAAGATTTCGCTTCAGTCACGATCCCTATTTTTAGAGTAAGAAGTACATTGTTCATGATTTATTTTGCTTAATTCTTCATGTGAATAAACTTTTGAAGGAATTTGTATCCTTATTCGCTGCTTGATTACAACCCTTCCTGATGTAATGTGGCGATGTGATCGAAGAATTGATACGAACCACAACCAGACTAGCATAAGCATATTCGCTCTGCCGTTGTTTTTTATTTATTATTATGTAGTTTTATATCATTACGTATTTCTTTTTTTAGATTTAAAACACTGTAAATTTATGGAAAATCCTAAAATTATCTAACATTTTAAGAGGCCGGTAGGAAAATTGGAAGAAGTACAAAATAACTGTATGCAGATGGATTTAATTATTTATTTATTTCTAAAAGTAAAAAATAACTATTCTACCGTTGGAAAGCGCAAGTCGGTGTCCCGCAAGTTGTTGGCAATCCAGAGCTCGGCCTCTCGCGCCATGTCCTCGTCGAAATAGTCACGCCAACCTCCGGACTTACCTAAACGGATCGATTCGTAAAAAAAATGCAATGTTTGAAAATATATATAAATATACACCAATACCTCGCTTTACGTCGTTTCGTTTTGCGTTTTTTTCAAAGTTGCGTCGCTGCTTAATTTTTACTAATTTTCACTGTGCGTCGTTAGATTTTCGTAGTTGCGTTGTTTTGGATTTTTTTCCTAAAATATGGCAACATGACCTACATAAATGAATTGCTAACCTCGCACAACCAAAAATTCTCTAATGAAGAACTATTGCAACTGGAATTGCAATTTTCTAATGAAGAAGATGACAGAGACCGTTTAATAGAAATCTCCAAAGAACAAAATTTAACCTACAAACAAATTTTTAAAGCGATGTGTTTGATTGACGAAGCTATGGAGATTTTGTTAAAAAACGATCCTGACAGCGGAAGGAGTTTAAAAGTGTCCCAAGCGGTAGCTACGAATATCAATTGCTACAAGGAAATTTATCTTACGTTGAAAAAAAAGCTGTTCAGCAAACATTGGACCAATTTTTTGTGAAAGAAAGCCATCACGACAACAGCCATCAATGACGGTTTTACTCACCCTTCCGGATAACTGGATCCTGGTTGACGGAAGAATTATTTTTGAAATTCTCAATGCGGAGATGTGAACAGAGCTGTGCCAGTTCCCAAGAAATCCGCTACACGTTGCACAGTCGCAGGGGATCCTGTAATAGAAGCGGTAAATATTGACATATAAAATTAAAACTTCTTATTTTTCTTATTTTGAATATGCGGTAAGCAGAATAGAACCAAGGAGCTGAAGAAGTTGCAATTTTAATTGCTTATTCACCCGTGCACAAGGGTTAAAGAAAATTTTACTTTATTTTATTTTTGTCCTGTTTTTGTCCTGTCTAATAGTGAGATTTTTTTTGAGTTCGACATATTTATTTATTTGACCGTTACTCATAGGCATCATCTTTAATAGACAGATGAGGGGATAAACAATGAATGGATCCTCTCCCAGAGGAGAGATTGACATATCCTCATCCTCTCCCAGAGGAGAGATTGACAGATCAAATCCTTTTCCCCTACCCATCCTTTCCTTATTAGAAAAGGTTATGACCTTAAAAAGGACTAGAACTAGGCCACCGGCACTTCACTAGTCATAAACTAAACAAATAACACGACCTCATGATTCACAGTCCGCACCATTAACTATTAGGCTATTGGCGTGTCAAACGTGCAAAAGTGCATGGTATTTCAGGATTTAATTATTTCATTTATCTTCGTACCGTGGACAGTTCCTCATAGAAAAAGAACAACAATTTAGAACGATGTCTTAGTCGCCAGGCCTCTATTAAATGCTCGAAGAACGGCGCCCAATTAACTGAAATATTGTGAATATTTATTTAAATTATAGAACCCGTTTGCTGATGACGCTTGAATTAATTATTGTCGACATAACTGAAGAACATTTTTAACCGACTAAAAAATTCCAATAATTAATCGCCATATATTTCCAACAAAAAATCTTGCAGGAGCACAAATACAACTTACTTGGGACTACAACTCTAACTCACCCATATCTTTCACGAAAAATCGCCAAAAACTCTTAAAATCGCCCAAATATTTAGTCATCTTGAACAGCTTGCTGAGGTGGTAGTAAGAAATGGCCACGTCCCGAGGATCCCGTGCCACGTATACAACTTTAGTGGTATCGAGCAAAGTCGGGGGCAGCAGCGCCATACTATTCTTATCAGTTATTATTTTATGTTTTATACGAAGCACAAAACAAATACTTTAAAAATGTTAAAATTTCCATTTCAACTACCACTATGATATGGTCATTGACCATGTACTATGTTCATTTTAATTAATTTTAATTATAGATACAATTATTTTGAAAGTAGTCGGGCTATCCATATGAAAACAAACTGCGCTTGTCACGAAAAAAAAATCAGCGTGATATTTCGTATTAATTTAACTTGAACGTTTTAAAAATCCAAAACGGTGTTTGAAAGTTATTTTTTTTTACGAAATCAAAGATAAGATAAGCTTTTTTCTCCTTATAAAAACCTATTCCTTAAAATCTAAACTTAAAGCTTAGATAGTTTGACAATAGAAGGAACTAGAAGGTCTCAAGTTAATATATCAAGTCAATAAACCGTACTGTTTATTGCAGAGTGCGTGATAAATATTAATGAGCTGTTCTCATAATTATAAGCAGAACCAGTAATTGCGTCGCTTACGTTTAATGTACAGGCGGGGATAGACGAGAAAAAGGATATATTCTTTTCCCCATCTGTCCTGTACTGTCCAATACTCTTCTCTGTCCCATCCTATCTTTATTAGGAGAGGATGAGAAGAGGAAGAAATCTGAAATTAAAGGCTCCGGCACCACACTCATCAGACGAAACACAGAATACTTCTACTTTACGGCTGTCTTTTGTGACGTCGTGGTATTTGACCAGGCGAGCCGACCCATTCGTGCCACTGATGTTGCGGGTTCTACCACTGTGAAAAATAATTTTCTATTTTATAAAGATTAAATAAACCTCAATACCTTTTAGGTTTTGAGTTACATTAATTTAAAAATGGGCGACAATAATCTAAGTAATTCTTTGCCTTATAACATACGCCCAGCATCATTTAGATAGATAAAACGATAAGAAATAAACATATTAGTTATTTGCTTGCTGCTAAAAGTTACTTGCTAACGAAAGTGGTTTTTATTTGTAAAAGAATTTGAAAAATATCGAGTTTTTTTTTTAAATTAAAACAAAGCACAAAAAAGAGCAACATGAAGTAACATTGCCAGTGTCTAGAGGTAAGTTATTAGCAAAAAAAACTATTAAACAAAAACAAAACCAACTTTAAAAAAACTATATTCAAAAACAACAAATGCACTTTAAAGTATAAAATAATTTTACGCAATTAAACATAAGAATCTATTCATATTAGATATTCAGAAATATGATTAATCATATTTCTTTTTGGAGTTGGTGTCAGCTGTGTTTGGTAGCGATCGGATCAACATATTTAGTGGTACCCAAGCGAAGCCGGGGCGGGTCACTAGTATAGTATAAAGTTCATTTGTAAAATGTTTTCTTAAGGCATCCTTGTACATTGGTATTTCCTTAGCTGACGCTGACACCGACTCCAAAAATAAATATGATTAAGAATTGATTCTTATGTTTAATTGCGTAAAATTATTTTATACTTTTGGGTGCAATTGTTGTTTTTGAATATAGTTTTTTTGAAGTCGGTTTTTTTTTGTTTAAAAGTATTTTTTTCTCAATTTTTAGTGAATTTAATTTATATGGGCCTTTTGAAATCACTTGCGCGAAGTTTTTACTTACTTTGTAGTTTAAACTTTTGATACCTTCTAAACTATTGATCAGAATGATATAGTTCATGAAACAATTATAATCTACATTAAATTCTCTTGATAACTAAGACTACTAACTAAGTAACGAGTGCGTTTTAATTAATGTTTCCTAAGATAAAAATGGTTATTGTGAGACAACTATAAAAGATAGATATATGTCATCGCGGACGTTTATTTAGCTTATATAAAGAGCTACAATTATTTCATGCATCATTTTAATGTAAGTCCTATAGTTTAGCCTACGTAAGCCAAGAAAGTAAAATTCAAGGTTGTCATATTATGCACTAAGAATAAGTCAAAAACTACCAGTCGTATCTTGACTAAAAAAATGGGACCAATCGACACGCATTAGCTCTCGAACAAAAAAAAAATCATCGAAATCGGTTCACCAGGAGCGGAGTTCAGAGGTAACAAACATAAAAAAGAAAAACATACACACGAATTGATAACCTCCTCCTTTTTGAAGTCGGTTAAAAAGAGATTCTAGAAAAATTAAAAGTAGAGAAGGATATCAATATATCAATCTTGAATTGTTTATTATATAAAAAACAAAACTAGAGAAATTATTATTGCATGGTCGGGAAGCGCAAGTCGGTGTCCTGCAAGTTTTTAGCAATCCAGAGCTCGGCTTCTCGCGCCATATCTTCGTCGAAGTAATCACGCCAACCACCGGACTTACCTGAAATGTATTAATAATATTTAGCGCTTACAGGAAAAAGGTTTGTTTTTAATATTGACTGCGCTACTTAAGTTCCTAGATACAAGTAAATTATTTTCTGCGGTTAACAAGAAAACTATCGTTATTTGTTATATGTTTTCCATAATTTTAACCTCTTATTGGCATAAGAGTACTGGTAGCACACAAGCGCCCAATTCGTTCGAGTAAAAAAATACGTGCGTGTTTTTCAAAATCACCCTCACATTAAATTTCGTTGCTTTTCATTTAAAATGATAAATTTGCTTACCCTTTCTAATAAACTCTCCTTTTGGTGCCATCATGCCTAACTCTTTCAAATTATCAATTCCAACAGATGGGTTCTTTTTGAAATTATCGAATTTCAAATGCGTGCAAAGCTTTGCTAACTGGTCAGCTGTATATTCTTTTCCTAAGAAATCAGCGACACGTTGTACGACTGCGGGCAAATCCTGAAACAAATACAAATAATAATTAAAATCTTTTACTGCTTTACCCTAACATATCCAAGTCATATAAATTAATACTTTCGCTTTGACACGGCGAAAATTTAAATTTAAAGTATCAACAACTGTACTGGTGTTGTTGTATATATCCATTATTAATCCAATGACATATAATACAAAAATGAAGTAGATGTCTAATTAGCAGGCGAAAAGTGAAGACTTGAAAGCCTCCTGATTGAGACGTATTTTCTTTAGTCACATCATGATTTCCTATTTTCGCTTAAGCGACAAACTCTGGCTGTCCTCTTTTTTTATTACGGTATCCTTTTTACACTTTTCGACATGTGTGAATGTTGCTGTCACTGTCTTTGGAATACTTTTGACCGATTATGTAAAATGTATTCTTTACCGTTACCTGCAATAGTTCCTCATAGAACAAAAACAGCATGTTGGGATGATGACGCATCTCCCACGCCTCTTTTAAATGTTCAAAGAACGGTGACCAATACACTGAAATACAATAATATTTATTTATCTTTGAAGACATTGGTTGTATTGTAAAACCCTTTCACATCAATGTTTCTGCAAAATTTCTTATCGCTTCTCGGAAAGGCAACCCGGGATGGGGCCCCGCGCTACGCTCTTAAAAGGGCGCCGCGCCCCAAGATGGTCTGGGGCGCAACTCGGAGGCGACACCGTGCAATGCAGGTTTGGGATTCCCTGCCCTCCCCCACTGGCGCCGCCTTGAGGTTTTTATAGAGGTTCACTCTTCACGGCCCCGTCTTGAAAAAGACAGAGGCCAGCGTTGGCGCCGAGATTACGTGAAATGTGGCTGCAAGGGGTGGGCTAATCCCTCCCCTCGCAGCCCCACCGCCGCCGCATCTGCGGTGCGACCCCGCGGAGTCGCGGAGGGCAGGGCGAGTGGCACACCGCAATGCCAACACTCCTCTCCCTCCGCGACTCACCCTCACTCGCTGTGGGGCAGATCCCCGCAGTCACCGGCTCGCTCGAGGAGCGGGCTGCGCAGTAGCCCACCCCGAGCGGCCTCTCTGGCCAGTCCTGCCTCACGGACCGGCCGTGGGTTCCTCTTGGCTTCACAGTGGGCCCCCACGGCCACCGAGCCCCACCGCCACGACAAGGTGGGAACCCGGTCGGGAGGATAAAGATTTTATCCTGCTAAAACCTACCCTAAGGGCCAGGCCCCCAAATCGCAATCCTGGAACCGCCACTGAGGCGAGTCCATTGCTTTTTCGTCCCATTTCATATACTATTGTACCCTTTGAATGAACTTACTCAAATCCCTAACGAATAAGCTCCAGTAGGTCTTGAAGTCGCCAATAAAATTGTATGATTTGAACTCGCTAGTGAGATGGAAGAATGACACGGCCACGTCACGTGGGTCTCGCGCCACGTATACAACTTTGGCGGTGTCGAGCAATGCCGGAGGCAGCAGCGATAGAGCCAGGTGAGTCCTGATGAACCGCGGAGACGACATTTGTGAGACCTGCTTTGAGCCAGGAGTGCACAACATTTTCAAAGTCTTCAACTTTTCCTTATTATTAGCATGTACTTTTTTTAAATGTTCCACTATATTCATGTGCATGAGCATAGAAAATCTGTAAAATATTTATTATTAAAATAGAAAACTTAAACTATGAGTATATATTTTTTATGAAACTTTTTATAACTTGCAAACTATGTTAGTTCGGTTATATAATATATTTTTTATAATCCCAAGGTAGTTAACCTTGGGATTATAAAAAATATATTTTAATTCTATTGAAATTGACTAATAGGGGAATAGGTTTTGGACGAAGATTAATATAGGAGCAACTAGCTAAATTTACATAATAAGGACAGCAAAAGATTATGATACTTTCTCTAAAAATATAGATCTTGTGGCAAGCGGAATCCTAGCTGCAGTGGAATAATCTAAATCAGACGCCAAAAGCCACACTAATTCCTGCGTCCAAGTTGTTCCTGCGAATTAAAGAATAATATGAATAATTTAACAATTGTATACATAACAAGCAGCACATAACTTACAATATATATTAGTAATATGCATTACTACAAACACTTGTAATATATCCGTAGCTTTTTACACAATCTTTATTAAAAAATTATTTAACTAAGTTTGGGTAAAAAGTATGGCTTGGCCATTCAATGTAGGTAGAATACGTAGTACGTGTAACAGTCAGGTAACGGCCTAGCTGTATCTTAAGATCAGTGCTTGAATGTGTACCATCAAGACCACTTTATGATCGGGCCCATTGGTGGCGTTACTACCTAATTGGTTATTTTGTAAGAAGGGGCGGAGTTTGCGTGAGCTATGATGCCAAATGAGCCAAATCGGTGCTCAGCTAGAAAGTTTGCTCTACTCTAGTAGTTATCTCATAATATTTTACAGCATACCTATACCATACAGGATACCATTATGCACTTTTACGTCTTGATACCAAACTCTACATGAAATGTTTTGTTGAGATATTTATGAGTGTTTAACAATAGTGTTTAAAATTAATTTTCGTAAATACCTGAGCGAGGATAGGTAACGACAAATATGTCGTCGAGCCTGAGGGGCATGTTGTAAATATTTTCTGCATCATCCTTATAATCACTTATTAGCAAGTACTTCTTTGGTCCAACTTGGATGTTGGAGTTTCCCGCGCCTGTAATACATTGCATATAAAACAACACATCACGTATAACTCGTTTCGTCTGATAAGTACGGTGCCTGAGGCCTTATTCCCATCTTTCTTCTTAGAGGACTACAATTAGTACTTTCTTAGAGGATTTGAGGGAAAATGAAATATCCTTTTTTCTTATTTGAGGGAAATTTGACGGAAAAGGAAATATCCTTTGATCTTATTAAGTTATCGCGCTCTCTCCATCTGGCACTGAACTATCTTTAAAATTATATAAAATGAACTCACCTAAGAAATATTTACTTAACTCCCTATTATCGGTTTCTTCAACATCCCGGATGTCGAACGGGAACCTATTAGGTTGCTGCATTGCGAGAAACTGACTTATTGTTATGTTCACCAACATACGTCAATAATCAGTTTGTGTAATTAATGATAAGATATGCTTTATTATTATTATGATAAGTTATTTTTTATGCATATAACAAAATAAAAATGTAATGAGCATTTGTAAATGTTTCTACATAACAATTTTTATTGTTTTTAAATATACTGGTACTGGTATAATTTCTATACTTCGGTATAACTTCTGTACTGTAGGTCGTGGGTTCGAACCCAGGTATTTACTCCCTTACTTTGTGTATTTAATTTAAAACCACTGCTCCTAAAAGGGTGAATTAAAACATTGCGAGGAAACCGATCTTAGAACCACCAAATTCGAAGACATGTGACATCCAACTTCCCGCACTGTGCCAGCGCGGCAATTACGGTCCCTTCCCTCTCTCGGATAGGAGGCCTGTGTCCCTGCAGTGTGGAAACATACTAAAAATAGGCTGATTTTTTTATTATTATCAAAAATCGAGCCTTATATGTTATACAGCATTTCCCTAGGTCTTTTACAATAACAGTTAAAACATTAAAAATTGATAAAAAATCCTAAAATTATATAACAGTTTAGGAGGCCGATAGGAAAATAGGATGAAGTACAAAATAACTGTATGCAGATGGATTTCATTATTTATTTATTTCTAAAAGAAAAAAATAACTATTCTACCGTTGGAAAGCGCAAGTCGGTGTCCCGCAAGTTGTTGGCAATCCAGAGCTCGGCCTCTCGCGCCATGTCCTCGTCGAAGTAGTCACGCCAACCTCCGGACTTACCTAAACGGATCGATTCGTAAAAAATGCAATGTTAGTATGAACGCGAATATAGGATCGAGGTTAATGCACACGGAGATTTTTATCCAGGGATAATAAATAATCATTATATATGTGCGTCAAACCATTATGATCATCATCAATGACGGTTTTACTCACCCTTCCGGATAAATGATTCGTTTGATGATAGCATGCCCAAGATTTTGAGTTCATTCTGGTTGACGGACGAATTCTTTTTGAAGTTCTCAATGCTGAGATGTGAACAGAGCTGTGCCAGTTGATCAGATGTTATTTGCTTTCCCAAGAAATCCGCAACACGTTGCACAGTCGCAGGGAGATCCTGCAATAGAACCGTGCACAAGAGAAGAGAAAATAATATTTTACTTTATTTTGTTTTGTTTTTTTTGTCCTGTCCAATAATGAGATTTTTTTGGAGTTAGACATATTTAGTGACCGTTACTCATAGGCATCTGCAATAAACTAATAAGGTGAACGTGCGTGGCATACCTTTAATGGACAGATGAGGAGTTAAACAAAGAATGTATCCTACATCCTTTATATCATCCTCACCCCGGTCAAATCATTTTCCCCTACCCATCCTTTCCTTATTAGAAAAGGTTATGAAGCTAAAGATGACTAGAATTAGGCCACCGGCACTTCACTAGTCAGAAGAAACACATAATACTTCTACTGAGGTTGTGGTATTTCACTGGTCGAACCAGCCCGTTCGTGTAACAGATGTTGTTCCGGGCTGTGCCTCTGCAAAAACAAATGCACGGCTGCTCCGAAAGTTAAAGCGATCATAATCAAAACAATTGTCTACAGTCGAGGTGATCTTCTGTTTGCTGATTACTTCCTATAATCAATGACAGTATTAATGTCAAAAACTAATAAGAATATTATAACAAAACTAATAAAAGAATATTATAAAATTATACTTCATTCTAAAAAAGTGACATATAATTGCTTATTTTTACGTATTTTATTATATTATAGCGCCAACCTTTGAAAGTTCTTCATAAAATAAAAACAGCAAATTGGGATGATGACGCAGCTGCCACGCTTCTTTCAAGTGCTCGAAAAACGGCGTCCAAAGAACTATAAAATAAGAATGAAGAAATCCGAATTATGTCATCTGCTAGATTTTAGTCATAAATACACTAAGAAAGAAACAGAGTCCAGACTGTATCTATTATACATATTTATTATACATATTTATTATCACATATAGACAAACAATGTATCTATTATACATATTTATTTCTATATATCGATATATTGTTTATCTAAATGAACATAGACCAAGGTTAAATATGATCATGGTCGAGCCCAAATCTTAAAAGTTATTAAAGCATCCATGGTTATGGTGGTCTGGATGTTCGTTGACATCAAATGAGCTGTTTGTTTGTAAGCATTTTGTTTAAAAAAGAGTGAGTTCACACGCGGTAGAAGTGGAACTTTGTATTATTCTGGTTAATTTGTAACCGAATGAGATGAATATACTGTGGCGGAGGTAAACGGAAAAAGAGATAATTTGAAACAATTAAATTAACATTTTATTAAAATATAGACAGACACACATTGTTCAATTCAATATCATAACAATCGTTACATATTTAGTGGCAATTTCACCGTTGGCATTCGAAATCAAGTTTAACAAAACTACGTTTTCCTTAATCGAGTTTATAGTTCGATTCTAACATTTGTTTTCCTTAAACGGATTTCATCAGCTAAATTTTATCGCGTTTACGAAAAAGTTAAGAGTTAAGTTTAGTGATGTAAAGCGTAAACATCGCCTTCAATCTAAGAGCAGATGTCATGTTATATAGTTTTTCAAAGTCAAATTGAAAACGCGTTTACAGAGCTTAACACCAAAAATCGGTCGTTCAGAATTTAATCTCAGTTAGAATATAACTGCGTTTGATTTGTGTCGAAGAAATTGAATTTTGAGCTATAAACTCGTTCCACGCATAAACCGAGTTTACATAGAACTAATCGCGTTTATTTTCAGTGGTGAAATCGCCCTTAGTATTATAAAATCTAATTCACACCATCCGAAAGAGAAGTTTCGTTTCAAAAATATTTCGGAATCAACTCACCCATATCTCTGAAGTAACAACCCCAAAAACTTTTGAAATCTCCGACGTAACTGAGCAATTTGTATAGCCTATGGAGGTGGTAGAAGGACACGGCAACGTCGCGAGGGTCTCGCGCCACGTATACAACTTTTGTGGTATCAAGCAAAGCTGGCGGCAGCAGCGACATAGGCAGGTGCGTCTTCATGAACCGCGGCGACGGGATTTGAGCAGCAAATTGTGATCCAGGGACGCCCAAGAGATCCAAAATTTTTAGTTGTTTCTCCTTACCGGCGTTCTCGTTTTTTACCTGCTCTATAAATCCCTTATTCAAAAACATAGAAAACCTGAAAAAATCGGATTTAAATAAGTAGAACCTGACATCTCTTATCATCTCTCTTAAAGCTAATCTTTAGCTCAATCTATACATATAATAAAAATATAACTGATCGCTGTCTGTACATGGAAGATATTTGCGAAAAACTATTGTTGGGGGCCTCATATACGCAATAAAACCCAAAACAATCATTATTAGAATTTTTGTCTATTTGTCTGTACGTTTGTTACCGCTAATCTCAGACACGGCTTAACCGATTTGGGTGCGGTTTTCATTAATATATTGTGGTAAGCTTCACTTAACATTTAGTGTTTGTTTTATCTCAATCGGTTTCTAAATAAAAAAGTTATATCAATATAAATACCACGTCAAACATTTGTTCGATAAAAATACTATAAAATAGAGTACTAATTTTTAGATTATTACTGTTAAGTAAGTAATATTTCGTTTAAGTAAACTTGCAGGGCAGGTGCAACCGCGGGGTACAGCTAGTAAATACAAGAAAAATATCCTACCATATCGTGTTAGGGAATTTAGAGCTCCCTAAATAAATCCTTTCGATATGGGCAAAGTGATTAATACGTTTAAACTAATAAACTAATTTTAACGTCGTTTAGCTTAACTTAACTTTAACATGGAGAACTATTGAACAATGGTTGTTTTGATACAAATTTAATGGACTACCCTGAACGCGCGGGGCTCTACATAGACGACTG
>JWHW01029665.1:3857-23678 GCA_000931545.1 Papilio glaucus | reverse complement strand
TCAACTGTTACAATTATGTTAAATCAACTGCAGCCTCCTTTATCGAGACAAATTATCAGATCTGTAGGGACAAATAGTTTAAGGCACTTCGAAAATTAATTACACGGTACCCGGATCGGATTAAAACATTGGATCCGCAGCGTAATAGTAAAGCACAATAACTTAATTTTGTAATAAAGTATCATTGGCTGAAGTTATCAGTGAACTCCGCACATATAAGCTTGAGCATGTGATCGTAGAATCCGTCATTGTATCGCAGGCGGTAGAGCGAGGCGTCGAGGTAGCGCTGCACGGAGAGCGCGCACGCGGGCGCAGCGCCACCAGCGGCGCACAGCTCACGCGATGCCGCGCACAGCGTCAGCGCCTGCCGCCACACGCTCGAGCTCACTAAAAACCACACAAATATTCTAAATTGACGTGGATACCTTTATGCTAAAATAGTGCATACCATCTTTCAACCACAAGGTAACTTATGGTGATAGAATTAGGTTTATAATCCTATCCCAAATTTACAGTTAATATGAGGTAGTTTGAGGAGATGAAAAAAAGAAGAATTAAGAAGGCATAAAGATTTTAACGTTTTTTAGGGTTCCATACCCAAAAAATCACAAGAGGGTCCCCCTATTACTAAGACTCCGCTGTCCGTGCGTCTATCTGTCTGTCCGTCTGTCACCAGGCTGTATCTCATGAACCGTGATATTTAGACAGTTTAAATTGTCACAGATTATGTATCTCTGTTGCCGCTATAACAACCAATAGTTGTATAAGGTACTATGGTCAGGATTGCGAAGGTTATTAAGTGATATTACGTGTAGTACAAGTGATATATGTGTTTTAAGTAATGGTAAAATTTTACAAATTTTAAACCATGTGTTTTAACCAATTGTGACCAACTACAGCCTATAGAAGTAAGTCAATATTATATATAATTAAAACGAGCACTTACGAAACCGCTGCATGTCCACGTCACAGTGCTGTACAAGATGCTGGTAGCTGACACATCCCTCTATACTGGGTACATTATTGCCCAACACTACCATGGAGCCTGGTTCAGTCATATTACTCAATGCCTTCTCCACTTCTGACTTCAGCATCTAGAAAGGACAAAATACCTTTGAAGCTCATTGGAAGTGATGGTAAGCAATTGTGGTAGGAAATTAATATAAGAGCGCATATGAGGATACTGTAGTATAGTATATAATATAATAACATAACAATTTTTTTGTTAATTGGCTCTATTTGGCAAATTGTGAACTGACCGTTCATAAACTTTAGAAGACAAATTGTAAAGTAATATCATATATAATATTTTGGTTGCGTTATTATGATGAACTTTAAGTGAGAATTTACTTGGAGGATAATTAAAGGTTGTACATCAGTTATATAAAAATAATGTCATTCTGATGTGATCCCTGAAGATAAAAAAGGTTGCTTTTATTTGACATGATATATAAAATCGTCAATGTTCACTATTTACCGTCAGTATATAATATAACTAGAGGATATTATACTGATGGTGTTTTTATCTGATGATGACGTCTTGGCCTTAAGAATATTAATATTTTTTTAAAAAAAGGACATACCTGATCATCATCAGCATTACCACTATGCAGGTGTTTCGAATCCCTCTTTATAACATGTAGCCGATAATATGTTGATATATGCTGTAACACAAAGAATACAAGGCATTAGAAAAAATGCCAATGAATAGCAAATACTAAGATTTTATAGATGTAGCATTTGATACTGGTATCATAAAATAAAATAGAAACAAATGTTACCATGAGTTGACACTGTCGCAAAAATTCACATAAAACATATTGTCATCTGTTTTTTTTTTTTTTTGGAGCAAAAGAGAGGGATAGCAACATGTTTTAAGTGAACGTTTTCATCAGTGTGAACTTACGGTCATAACACCGAAACTCCACTTTGGGTTACTTCACCACTCGAGTTATCTGGTTAGACATAATGGCCACCAGACTACATGGTTAAATCAATGGAGTAATTTTTCTTTGTAGGGAACAAGGTGGCAAACGAGCAAGCGCTCCACTTGATATTATGTGACCACTACTCATAGGCATACATGCTAAAGTGTTGCAGATGCATTGCCTACCATTAATGGACAAAGGAGAGATAAACAGAAAAAAATATATTTTCTTTTCCTATCCATTCCCTTCCCGTCAAATTCTCTTTTCTTTCTCATACTTTTAATATTGAAAAGGGTTAGGAGGTAAGGATTAGAATTAGTCTTCCGGCACTTCTTTGAGGTTGTAGTATTTCACCAGTTGAGCCAGGCCATTCATACAACCAATGTTGTTGAAGGCTCTATGACTGTCACTTATCAATTCGTTACTCAGAATTGGGTAGGCCTTCCTTATCAAATGTGGATATATTTTTGCACAAGCATACATCTGCCTTTTTTCAAGTATCTTGGGGGCTAGTTTTGTCATTTAGTAAAATGAGCAATTATCGAAAACCACTTTATTTTCATTATGAAACAAATATTAATATCATTCAATATAAGCACAAGGACAAGTTTTTTAACTAAATCATACATCACACATGTGTTAAGACACTACTTACTTTAGTATCTGCCAGCATTAATATTCTGTGCACATGGGGCTGATCTGTTGTATCTGGTGATAACCGGTTCAGACAATCTGGATACATTTCTGCCATTACCACACTGTTGTCACCACCCAGTTTTTGTTTGTTTAATTCCTTAATAGCCAACTCATCTAGACGATCATAGATAGAAATGGCAACTCTTGGCTTTATATCTGTAAATTCATGTCACATTATAATCATCTATTATATATAAGGTATATATATATATATAAAGAATATATATATTTATATTCTTTATAATATAAGTATGAATATGGCTTACTACAAATACTGTAGCAAACATTTATAGAAATTACCTTACAACTTACCTCAACATCTTAATAATGTTAGTAATGCAAGCATGGAAATTGAAGACAATGATTAGTCTATGAGCCTTATTAAAATTAGTTCTTTAAATATTAGATTAAAAAGGGAATCCTGTAACGATAAGGTCAGCATTCCTCTAAGTTACAAGGCAACTTACCAAAATGTTGTGAAGCAACAGTGATATCTGCATCCTCACACCATGCGAGGGTCATCTCAAGAACTTGCTGTATAGAACACTGTAACTTGAAGAAAAACGAACCTATTCTGATTGGTTGCCTTTTCCCACAGCCTTCACAAACCCACTGCACTCTATAAATTATATGTAAACAAAGATAAGTAAAATCAACTGTAAAAGCAAGTTTATCACATATGAATTTTAAAAAATCTTTTAAAAATTGGTATATTTAGTTTTTCCATGAAAACATCCAATTTAGATATTTATAAAATGTGAATAGAAAAAATACTAGTAGACTTTTGTATCTCAGGAGCTGGTTTTCTATGGGAAGGGAATGGAAGTAGGAGTATTCCCGCTTCTTCCAAACACAACATGCCCTTTACTTTCTATATTTGATGTTATTTTATTTATTTAATACAGTGAACAAAGTGAATTACCTAATTTCTTAATAGACTACTACTCCATGGAAAAGTAAATTTAAGTAAAAAGGCTCTATAATATGTTAATTTAAGTATTTGAGCATAAATACCTGTCTATAACCCGGGCTACTTTGCGTACAACCTTGCAATCTGGGTTGGACGAAGGACATTTCACTATATTCGGCAGCAAACCAAAGTGTTGGAGTCTTTCCACAATCTGGCTTTCTACGCTCTTCTCTCCATTGTAATTTATAAATTCTTGATACGACTTATAGTTCCTGAAAAACTGACACGATATATTACGAAGACAAATGATGACTTAATGATGAACATATAATCTTACCCTGGGCAGATCGTGAATGGCAAAGAATCTGAAACTTTTGAACTTTTATTATACGTATTATCGTACGTAGTTGAATCAGCTTCCATTGTACAAGAGGGATACTATGTTATGCGTTAAATGAGTATTTAAATAACCATAGGTCCATTTGAAATGTAAATAGTTCGCAGAAAAGATTAACAAGTGACGAAAAATAACTAAAATATTTTCTTTCTAATTGAGATTGAGATGTGACATGTGACAGCAAATGAAATCTCAAAACACTCCATTTTACGAAAATATATTTTTATTCATGATTATGTTTTTAATGCTAAATGGTGTATCTAAATTAATTTATTACATATATTGACAAACTATCATTCCATTTAAAACGGAACAAAAAGAAAATAAAGTGCTTCAGTATACTTGACATGAAATGAAATGAACGATCCTCCAATCCTAAAGCACATTAAGCGCTTTAGTCACTCTGGCATTTGCGCCTTTTACGCTAGAAGAACGCATTGTTGTAGTGGAGAAGTGAACACAGTGAACGCATGTGTTTACTTTTTATTATTTTTGTTTAATCATTTTTGCAATATTATGTATTAAACTCATAGTGAAATTCTCCTATCTACATCCGAAAGTGGATTTTTTACAAAAGAAAACGTAAAATACGGTGTTCACGGTTCGTATCACGAGATAAACAGGTCAGTGATGTTAAGTTTTTTTTTATTTTGTTTAAATATTTTCATCCTAATCAATCTTTATATTTTCCATTTATTAATATTTTCTTTTAATTTGTGAAATCCAAATAAAAGATGATTGTCGGGATTAATAATTTGGCTAACCTACTTAGTTTATACAGTTTTCCGAAGTTTTTTAATGTCATATCCATAGTTTAATTCTAGATCAAAAGTATTCATACTCATAAAACATTTTATTTTCATTAGATATGTGTAAAGGAAACAAGTAACATGGAAAGAGAACTATTTTATCCGTTCTTCCTTTGAATGGAGTGTAGCTGGGCAAAATACAAATTCACAGGTCTATTGTTTATCTTACTCAAAACCTAAAATTAAGTGTGGGAAAAACTTTCACTTAAGAAAAAACTTCACTTTGCAATATTCAGCTAGCTCTTAGGCTTTGTACAATATCATGCAGAAGTCACATATGGATTGGAGACTTTTAGTTATTTGATCTTGCTCTATAATTTTAACAGTAGTCCTTAAAAACCTGTCACTTTGGTGCAATGCTTGTATATAATTAAAAGTAAGAAGAATCTAGCGCATATACTGGAAAGAATCAAATAATTCATATGATGAAACACTTATAAACGCAGACAAAGGTTTACATAAAAAAATATTACAATTTCACAGAAAATGGACATGAAGTGGATAGTTCTGTGCTTAGTGCTATAAGTGAGATGACAATGGTCTAATTAAAATTAATAATTGTGATGTCAAAGGACCTTATTGTTGATATGGACTAATTGATGTCTCCATGACAAATATACATTTACCTAATGTAATGTATATACATTTTGTATGTAGAACTTATAAATATTGTTCTTCTTTCTTATAGTCTTCATGAGAACTTTATTGTTCGTAATTTGGTGATAATAGCGAAACGATTTGTGCATTACTTGATTGACCATTACATTTTTTATAGTTCAGGGGGTCTTGTGTTGATACAGAAATTGAGATAATCTGCTCTTTTGGCATTTGACAAAGAATATCTTGTCATTTTTGTGATACAAGCTTGCAATTTTTTTTCATACAAATGTTTATACTTTTTGTACATATAAGCCTTATTTATACAATGCTTATATGAGGCGATATTTTATCGCTTAAAAAAATCTTTGAAAAAAAAATGAACTCCAATTATTGATATGGAGTTAGAAAAGTGAAATTATAATGTTTTAACTTGTGTCTACTGATTTGTGCACCTAAAAATTTACAAAATATTTTTTGTGGCGAAACCATTTGCTAAATCAAAATTTAACAAGAGACAGAAAATGTTCTTGAGAAAAGTGACAGTGATTATACAGGGAGGCAAAAAAATATTCATGAACATCTTTGCTAATTTCTAAATTACTTCCACAAAAAGGTATAGCTTACTGGTTCAAATAAAATCATCAATTAAAATCAAAAGTTCAATTAAAATATAAATAAAATAACCGACGAGCATGTATGCGTAGATGTATTAATGTAGAAGAAGCGAGAGAGGTGTGCCAGAATCGCGCCAAATGGAAATCCATGATCTCTGGGTTACGGAGGTGAGCGCATATTTTTTTTTAAATCTATTGAATCTTTTTCGTGCAATAAAAATTTCTTCAATATTGAAGTCCTAAACGTCTAAACTTTAGAAATGGATTAAATCGTCATCTTTTCATTCAAGGAATCTGTTGTCTTCCATTATACATGTAATTTCTGGGCGTATTGCGAAAGTTCTGCCTTAATAAAGAATGTAATGATCGAATAAATCCTGCAGAAATACTATAAGTTAAAATAAAAAAAATATGTAATAAATAACACACTACACCGACAATTCAAATTAAACCGCAAGTATTGAGTTTCATCCTTGTAACTTACTATAAGAATGTTGTCTGCCATATGGTGTATTTAAATCATCCACTGTCTTAGTTTTTGATAGTAAAAAAGAAAGTATTTGATTTGTAATTAGTGATGTCATTAACGACCAATTAAACAACAAATCTGGATTCTATTGAGCGGTAAAAAGTTTAATTTTAACCGATATCGGAGTGAAAGTTGTAAAGTGCATTTTAATTAATTTTGTATTTTTATCTATCTTAGTGAAAAGTAGGTCGCGCTGTACGTGAAATAACAGTAAATACGAAATGACGGAACGAGACATTTTGTAAATATACCGCGTGTAATGTCCGCGTAGCGTGCGTGATTAAGGGCAATCGTTCTGTGCGTGATGCAACGCGCTTATTTTTGGATGCAAAAGAACCTATTTTGTTTCTAACAGTCGCAACTCGCGATGTAGCTGGCCGGCTATACTTTGTTTGGTATTTCATTTTTTTTATTATGTTTGGTAACCTCTTTGGATTTTAACAAACTGATCACTGGTTACCTAATATCACCGTGTATTAATTAGTACGTTTTATAGAAATTCTATAAAATTTAATTCAGATTGTATTTGGTGCAAAAACGTAATTAAAAATGTATTTCAATGTTTTGGAATCGATTTCGTATCAAAAGACCATATTTTTTTGCGAAAATATTTTTAAGTTGGGTAAATTTGTTTTCGCAAGAGTCATTAAGCTTAATTTCGGGGAGAATGAAGATAAATTACTCAAACTTTATAAACTGAAGGAGGTCAAGTGACGAGAGTGTTGTTTCATTTTGACTCGTTGTCGTAACACTCGTCTAGGTAATCGGCGATTATCCACCGCTGCAATGACAAATTTGTTTTTTATTTTCTCTGTGTAAATGATGAAACGGTGACGGACATTAAGGATTGCTTGGATAAGCTTTGTTTTATGTTACAAGTAAGACGATGTCCAAAATTGTTGAAGAGTTTCTAGGTTAGTAATAGGTCAAAACAATTCTATACGTAACATAAAAATTATTGGTGGGAGTTTTTACTAATAATTTGTAAGCATGTACCTAAATCGATTTGGAGCATCTTTTAAAATTTGTAAAGATTTGTATTACTGCATATTTTGTAGGATTTGGATTTATTATGAAAAATCGTTTTTGAAAAGAATGCACTACATTTACTATAGCCCGTGTTTAGGTAAGAATGTATGAACTCTTGTCCAAAAAATCATTCTGGAGAAAACAGTTCTATCCTCTGTACGTTCTTCAACTGTCCTACATTGTTAAGTGGCTATTGTTACTGTATTTGGCTTAACTGCTGCTGGCTAAACACGCTTGCGTGTTGGATGCGTGGGCATTTAATTACTTGTTGTTCCAACTAACAAGTAAATCGGTGACACACGGTTAATTTCTCTTTTGTTACGAAATGTTCAAAAAATAGATGCTCTTATAAAGACCAAGAGGGATACTTCTAATATAAAAGAAGAAACTGACTGATATCTCAACGCACAGCCCAAACTACTGGGCATAGAGACTTGAAATTTTACACAAAGATTTTTTATTTACGTAGGCGAGTACTAAAAGGGATTTTTCTAAAGTCATCCTCTAAAGGATCTATCAAAAGGTAGGGAATAAAAGTTTGTATGGAGTTAACGTCGCGGCGAGTTAAACTGCGACAGTTAGTTATTAATAAACTAACGTAAAATAACCCAAACCTCAAGATTCTCGAGGTAGCATTCTTGAGCTTAGTTAATAAAGGAATTTAGGCTATGCGCCTCCTGCGACTTGCAGCATCAAAACCCAGTGAGGCTACGATATCTGTTTCCCTTTAGGTACCACTATTATTATTTACAAATATATACAAGTAATAGTAAGTTTAAAAACCAAAACACCCTGTTGACAGTATGATTTTTGACATTTTAATGGTTTACTTCCACTACTGTATATGGGCTTTATACTGACGTCGTATGCGCTATGACACTCCAGGAAGGAACAATATGAATTTAACGACACCTCACACTCCAAAATCGGTGAAGCAGTTTAGACTAAAGAAGTCCAAAAAGGAACGGACATACATACCCGAAAAACATCACCCTCCTGCTAGTCTGGAAAAAATATATTCCCAGTCTAGTTCCGACCAAAAGAAGCAAATATAGAGCTTACGATTCTGGCTTCGCTAACGCTACTCTAATCTCTCAACACACATGCATAAATATATGTATTTTACATATACCTATATACCTTTTTTAAGAAATTTATATCCTCGTCTATTATTTGATCAAGACCTAGATTATATGAATAATATGTACATTGACGATAAAATAACAGAATTAAGGTATACATTTCTTATCCCGTATCTTAGACCATAACAAGTAGAAGACTTTATGTTCTCACATATAGATAAAAAACATTTTATTATCGTAGAGTATTCAATGTTGCACTAAAATACTTTTATAGATTCTTCGAAACTTTATACGTATAATTTATGTGAATGATAAATATAAAATGAGTGTATTTTCAAGCAAACGTTTTGTCAAAAGCATGTAACTACTATTTAGCACAATTATTTACATTAATAGCTCGGTACTTAGTCCAGAAACTTTATTATACAGTGACTCCTAGTGTTGACATTTCAGAGTATCGCCAACAATAACCTATGTTAACGAGACTTGCGCTCACAAATCTCGTAAGGGCTCGTAGTATCCAACACTATATTATTAAGTACTACCTATATTGTAAAGATTGATGATCTAATAGATTCAGTATTTTAGCTTGACCCGGTCAGTTTAAAGTATTCGTACAGCATCACCTTTTTGCTCATACCATAACTCTTCCAGATTAAAGTTGAATTAAATACAATGAATATTTTTATCATAGTAATAAATTAAACGATCATTGCAATAAATCAGTCAAAGGTGACGTCAACCTTGATTTTACAACGCAGAAAATTGTTAAAGTTAAGCCATAAAGTATACGGGTTCGATGCTCCGATAGTGCAAACATACAAAACGTTTATATATTTTTATAATAGGTACCTCTTAGAAAAAATCTAGTTGTTAGTTATGCCGCAACAAATATTCAATGTATGTATTTGTATGCTCTGTTTTTCGAATATCTTTTCTTTATAAGAAAATGTCAGATAAATACTAAACAGTATTAATAATTAACGCCTAATTGTTGATTGTTGATCTTGCGCTCACAGAACTCACGCTGCGATTTGATCTGTGAATAATTGTCAGCCCATAAATGGCTTTAAGCTTATAACATCTGGTTCACTTGGTAGTTTGTGATACACCTACTCATAGAAGATTCTGTGATACTCAGAATGTTGAGGAGTAAAACCTAGGAGATCACTGCAATTACTATAGTCAAGATAAGTGTCTTGACGCTGATTCAGAAGCTACCCTAGATAGAATTCGCCGGCAAACCGAAATGCTCTAATGTTTGCACCTCACTATGTAGGCGCTGATTTAGCAACCCTAGGTGGGATTTTTAGCATCATTAGAACTGCTGCGCTTTTAACGCAATACGTGAACGCGCGTACACACTTTACCTGATCAATTGATGTGCCTTTATTTAATCAAGTCGTCACTAAATTTTCCAGGTAATATAAACGTTCTAGTTATTTCATATATTCGAAAAATGACAAGCTTGTGGTATCACAAAGAACGTCAATATCAGACTCACTGTTGTCGGTTGACTTTGTATTTAATTAAATTCCTTAAACGTTTTGTGGAATATTTTAGTTATTACACTTTGCTTCACAATCTCAAAATTTCGGTCTCAAATACCGGTTGAATATTCGTACATACTTCTGTTGTATTTTTTATAGAAGGTGGCAAACGAGCAAGCGGTTCACCTTATATTAAGTGACCGCTACTCATAGACATCTGCATCAAGCTAATAAGTTCCAGATGTGTTCTAGCTTTAATAGGCAGAGGAAGATATAAACAGAAAAAAGGTTTGTTTTCTATCCATCCCCTCTCCGTCGAATCCATGGACCAGAATTAAGCCTCCGGCACCTCACTCGTCTGACAAAACGCAGAATATTTGTACTTCACGTCTGTCTTCTGTGAGGTCGTGGTATTTCACTGGTCGAGCTGACCTGTTGCGGGCCTGCTTATATATGGTATTATAATCAATACAAAAGTTAACAATTAATTAGAAGGATCATGCATAATAATATTATTTTCCATTATTGTTGAATGGTAAAAAATGCAAAACCTATTGAATAAATTAAAACAGGTTTGAAATTAACGAATGTGAAATTCAATATTTAACTACAACTTAAATTCAAATGCTTGTATAAAGAACTGTAAATGTATTGTTCAAAATTAATACAAAAAACTATATTATAAATGTAGCATCAGTAATCAGTAGACACAACAAGCATCTAGAAAAGTTTACCTAATTTGTGGTAAAAAATAGTATGTGTTATTCCCAGCTGGTCTGTTCATTGCGGTTAAGCTAATCTCGCCTACGTTCTGTATTTAGAAACGTTCAAGTCCTGTTTGTAACGTTCGCGTAAACGTAAACTGTGCATCGGATATACGGGCTGCCGGAAGGAGCGCGTCACTAGATCGCCTTCTACATATCTGTGTCGTATACTTCCATCTGCGATTAGCTTGTTTGAAAATTACCCGGTCTTTCTTAAAACATCTTGAAAACTCTATTTTGAATATGTCTTATTTTTAAATTATCTGAATTTAACAAAAAAATACCCTGCTGTCGTTGAAACAGTCATAATTAAAAAAAAATATCTGAAAACTTTGTGATTCCATCGTATGTTGTGATTCTGTCATCATATCAACTCATTTTTATGTTACCATTTTAAACTTTTTTCACGGCTGGCTGGCTTACACGAAGAATTTGGGAACGCGATAAATTTGTCTCGCGACTTAGCGATGCAGGGTTTTTGTTTTTTCCAACTCATTTTCGTCTGAAAATACAAAAATTACGAACATTTTAAGATTCAAAAACGTGTTCGTAATAAAATAAGCTCACATAAACTTATGTTCCCAAAAACTTACCCCCCAATTCTTAACGGATATTGCTACTAATATGATAGAAAATTCGCAGACCGGCGTTTAAGTGATCGAGACAATATTTTTTCTCCCGTAGTAAAACTGTATAGCCTCCCAAAATAATTTGACATTATAATTGACACGCTTATAATCGATAATCGAAATTGACCCAATTTGACATTATAATCGATTTCTGAAAACGTAATAGGTCCAGTCAAAAAACTTAAGGAATTGAAATGACTCTACTTCACTATTATTACTTTTGAAAATTATCGATTTCAATCATCGCCCGTGGTTATTGAAATCAAAAACGTCAGTGTTCATTTGTAAGCTTCATAGATTATATTTAACTCTATTAAGAAATGGTTCCATTTCCTAGTGCCATAAATTTAAAAGTATAAAAAGTATAGTGTGTGCTGATGTGAAATGTGCAGTGTGTGCGGCGAGGCCGGCGCGTGAGGAACGCGGGCCCGAGCTCGTCTGCTGCTTTATATAGCACACGAGTCCTTTGCGGCCAGTGTCACCATGCGTCCGATATTACAAGGATTTAATGTAAAACCTGTTTGGTCATTAATGTTTTTGTCTATTATACATTATTTGATGTTGCCAGCTTCAGTGATTACTGCCCGACCACACATCTTCCTGATAGTAATAGAAGGTGCCGACTTGATTGATGCGATAATAAGCATATTGCATTTTGCACATCATATGTGTGTAGAGGTTTTACTTTACTTAACAAGCTTTAGTGTTAACTTTAATCAAAAGCTTCAACTTCGTATCTAATTTATGCCATGATAAAACCTATATGACTATTTATCCCGATAAAGGTTTTTTTTTTATTAACACAACAATCTTATGATAACGAGTGACGGACATGTTTATATTCTTTATTTCTGTTAGTTTCTATTGTCTTATGTGACCCAATTAGTTTTAGAAGTCTGCTAATTTAACAAACAAAAATGGCAAATAATTAAAATTACATATCTCTAAAACATCCACAGGAAGTCTTAGTGAGCACACTACAGTTCAGCCTATATTTGCGGCGCGGTTCCCGGAACATCGCCTGACACTTCTTAAATAGAAAGAAACGAGACGAAAGCCAATTGCATCTCGAAGACTTTCAATTGGAATCATTGGCTACGTCTCGCATTGTGCCGATCGCTGAGGACGTTCACACGTCGATACAACGACCCTGTTCACAGCTGCCTAGAAAAAAGACGTTACTGAGAATTCGCTTCGAACTGCTGGTACGAAGAAAACAGAAATAAGCTCTCACGGTCGTAACTACTAGAATTAACATTAACTGTATATTCCTTCTATACGCTATTGATCTTTTTTGGGTCAATTTAACGAAAGGAAAGTACATTGCCTCTTTCGGTTCGTTAAAGCATACGAAATCCGAAAACTATCATGCACAAATCACATGGGATTGATGTAGTCTCCAATTTTTAAGATGAAACGTCTAATATTGTAACATAGGTAAAATTTGATTTCAACAAACAAATTCACAATTCTTTCACTATTAAAACGCTACATTATTCCAAAGTAATTTAGGCTTTATTTTTTGGTATTAAACTTACTACTAACTAGCTGTAAGCGTATAAACATTGATTTTTGATTTTAAAAGTGCACCTACAAATATATCTTTAACTTAACAATCCCGAATTATAAAAACACCCCAATTTGGTGTTAGATTTTAACCATACTTAGTCTTTAGTTTAGAAATCAGTAATACCAATAATCAAAGAACACTTAACTCGCTCTTTGTAGATATCAAGCGATTACGAACCTTAGTGATCCAACGTTAATAATATAGGCTCGTCCCTACGTTGCCAAAAAGCATTTTGAATCAATTAGGCACTTTCTACTTCACCGGCATGGTGCAAACTAATGCAAACCATTATCCATTGTATTCCAAACATTATGTAGATGTTAGAACTAACGAAGTTCTTGCGCTGTGTGATTCAATAAACTGAGGATGTGTGCCACATACAAGAACACACATTAAGTAAGTGCTGAAAGAGACTTACTTGGATTTATGTCGTTCCTATCCAATTATTTATTATAGTTTTATTGTAAAACTATTGTAGTTCTCTATCATTGCTTTCCACTTATACTGAGTTCGCCAAGAAGGTAGAACAAAGGCAACTGACATTGCCCGAAGAATGGTGCCGAAAGGTCCTGGAGTGGCAGCCACGTACAGTTTGATCAACGTAGGTAGGGCTCCCACACGATGAACCGATGATCTCGTCAAAGTTGCGGGAGCCCACTGGATGAGGTCAAGGGACCGAACTTTGCGGCGATCAATGGAGAAGGTCTACGTTCAGCAGTGGACGAATATCGACTGACACGACGACGACTGAGCTCGCAGGCAAAAATGTTTTTTTTTGTGAAATTTTATAATTGGAGCTGACACACATACGACTTCTAGTAAGATTGCTTGTTTTTTTTTAAACCCGAGCTTAAAATTAAGTATTTTGAACTTCTTACGCTTCTACCCCGTCCATACTATAGGTACGCTCATCAATTAGGTTATATTTCTATTTTACGTTTCCAACTTTTGACTATGATAGATACGATAGATTTGAAAAAAAAAATCTTTGACAAAAACATCTCTACAATTTAAAACCCGAGTCTTAATAGAAACATACATGTTGCCGTAAACACGGTCTATTTGTCAGTTTTACCGCTACACAATATCGTTAGTAAGAGTTCGGAACGGCTGCTCGGAAATCTGGTTGTAATTGTTTGAAACAGCGCAGCGTATCGTACAACGTCCATCAACGTCGGCTCGCAGCGTTTCTTTATCTCCAGTTGGGAAATAACTAATAAATCATAAAAATGAGATAGCCTTTACCTCTTAAATATCACTCAATATCATCCGTACACCGCAGTCTGTTCTATGTAATGTTGGATGAATTAACTATTCAAACCGACTAAATTTAATGTAGTTGGTTTGATATTTTACTTGCTTAAACTTCCGTAAGATCGATCGCACCAAAAACACCCCGTCACTTTGAAATGCAAAATTAAATTTATTGAAATAAATGCCACATTGACTTGAGAATTATTTAACATAAGCCCAAAACAATGGCACGTAAAAGTGACCATGTCGACCCATTTACATAAATATAAGACACTTAAACATTTGTATAGGAACTGTTTTAAAAGCAAAAAGAGCGTGTTAAAAAGAAACCTCTGTGATTTCACTTTTCTAACAACGCTTTCAATTGACAATGGTCAAATTTTACTAAGTCGAGTTGAATACTAATGTTAAAATGGTTTAACTACGTTGGTACTTTGGTATTTATAGTCTTAGCTGCACGACTATTTTGGAAAAAATGATTGAACCAGTAAAGAACATATTTGAAATTGTTTGCTTCTCTCTACTCATTATGCTTGTATTTTACATATAAACCTTCCTCTTGAATCACTATCTATTAAAAACCCGCCGCAGCAAAATCAGTTGCGTAGTTTTAAAGATCTAAGCATACATAGGGACAGTCAGCGGGAAGCGACTTTGTTTTATACTATGTAGTCACCAGCTGACCCGGCAGAGTACTTTCCGCCTTAAAATAAAATGTATGTTACCTTATTAGCTGTATTACAGTACACCTTGAGACACTCGACATGTTTTGTTGTGTTGTATAAGTGGGGATGTAGTTGGTAGTTTTGGTCATTTCAACAGACAACATTGCGGATGAAAAATGTACGAGAAAACTCTACTATTCTTTACATATTTTTTGACGATTTTTCATATTACTTTTTATTAGTTATTTTACTATAATATTAGGCTATTCAGGCCGGAGACAAGTCCAAAAAATGTCAAAAATCAAGAAATCTTTGCAGCTGTTCTTGCGTTCTTAATCACTAGTGCAATGCTGACTTTGTCTTATCCGTTGTCCTAGGCGAGCGACGAAACGTGACGCGGCGCGACGCGACGCGATACTATGCGACATAACGCGCGACGTATAATGACGTCAACTTTGACCACAAATATACACAACGACTACTTGAAATTTTCGCGTCGTATTACGGCTTTTGTCGTTCACCTGGGACAACGGGTTAAAAATTGTTATCAAAATAATTATCTCAGCATTACGCACGTTTCCCGATGGCGGGGGGACGCGGTTGTGCTCACACGTGTATATCCGCACTCATTAATTGTTTAACAAATGGCTTTACGAGCATTGTGCATCGCGTTGCATCGCCAGCGGTGAAAGTTGATAACTTTATGTAATAATTAATTTATTCATTGCTTTTGTGAGATACAAATACCTGGCGTCAGTGCAGACGAATGATTTTTAGTAACATTAATTCCTCCACACCCTCTCCGTCAAGATGTACGTTTGAACGTACTGGATAGAATATTAATTTGCCAATGTCTATGTTTGCCTCCGATTTAGTAATAAAGTCTCTAAAATAAGATTTTAAAGACACTTTTAAAACCACAACCAATTAAGATCTACATTTAAACAGTAATATGGATAATTTAAATAAAAAAGAGTTCTTTGCTCATCGTTCAATTCATATTTAAAGGTACTCAAAAGTAACGGAATATTAATCATATTTAAATCATTGTAAATTGATGGCTCTATCAGCTTTATCTATCTGTATAGCCGTTTACGGAGATCGAGCTGTATAAGAGCCCATTTGTTCTCCGAACTTTCACCTAACCAATCGAGGCGATAACAATGCGCCTATTTATTTCTTGTTCCGACCGGAGCGAACGTGAGATTCATGGACTGCCGTCTATAATTACGTATACGCAATAACTTTTTTGTATTTCACGGAATTTACGCTCTTATGGGAATTTTACTATCGACGTTCGACTTCGATGTTACGCGACTTTATTCTTTTGTCTTTTCGATATAGCGATTATTGTCTCCTTTATTGCATTAACGTGTAATCTGTCATCGCTTTAATGGCAAAAGGAACTTTAGCATATACTAGGCATGCGTGCCCGGCTTTGCATGGGTAAATTTCAATATTGCACGAAAAAAAAAATAGACTATATTACTTCTGGACAATGCACCTTTCTAACTTAACTAACAACAACTTCAACTATTAAAATTGTTTTAGAGTTTATCGGTGTTACAAACAGACAGTCTGAGAATAATCTGCATTAATGGGACACCATCCAGGATCTCCACACGTAGAGAAATCTCATTTAATGTTACAATATGGATTTTTTTATTATTTCTTTTGATTTATGTTTCGTTTCGTAATCTGAAGAACAACAGGAAATCGTTGCTACAAATTGGATAGAACAATTTTAACTATGAAACTTGTTTTTTTGTATAAAAATCGGTATTAGGAGAAATTTATGTATTGTACAAACAATCAACAAAAAGTTTTTATTGTTATAAAATCAAACGTTTTTTCTTTTTCTTCGTCAAATTTTATTTTTATCAGTCCGTAATGGCTGTTTATCGACAAAAATGCGTGTTCGATAAGTATTAGCGATTTTACGTTGTTATGATATTTCGCATAAGACGGAAAAACTGCTTTATTATTTCATTTTAGACTTTATTCTTATGATAATAGTAGATATTCTTTTACCCTCACGATACGAAGACGGGCCATGAAAAATCTAGTACTGTTATTTAAAAAAAAAGGTTTATTGGTCTTCAGTGTTAACATAATATAATATTATGTTGGGGTGCAAAGCTGAGAGGTCTATGCTTATGAATGAAACAACAATATGTTGTTTATGTATAATAATAATATCCTGGGACATAGACATATTCATATTCACACGGGGGCATCTGATCCCAAACTAAGCAGAGCTTTTGCTATGGAAACCGGATAATTGATATACTACATATACTACTTCTCTTTTGTAAATACACACTTAAATAGATAATTAAAGCTAAACTCAGGACAAACAGACATGTTCATGCACAGAAATGTCTGTCCTGGTCTGGAATCGAACCCACGACGTGCAGCGTGAAAATATCTTACTAACCACGCCAACCGCGTCAATATTAGCTCACGTACGTCTTTATCTCAGTATCAGTGAAGTAATTAGTGCTATGTCTATTCTACCCCGTCATGCACAATGATGGTTTAATATTTTATTATTATTTTAATATTTAAATGCTTACAATTTTAGATTTAACAATAATAGTTCAATAGGTAACTCAGTTCCTTACTTATATTTATAGCGACCAATTTCACAGTATACCAAATAAACTGGTAAAAGGTGCATTCGTACAACTTAAATTGTCTTAAAATTTATTATAATCAAATATAATTTACATGTAATTCATAAACGTCAAATTGATTAACTCGGGAATGAAATATTGATCACCTCAGTGTTCCCGGCGATCGTTTGCCCCCTTATCTTATAAAAAAAAACTGACATTATCCATATTATTTTGACATATCCAAACGGTTAATGTACGCAAGCGCATTTATAAGATGCAGGGAAACAAGACTGCGATATTCCGCCAGAACAACAAAACATCAGCAGACGTTCCTTTGTCCGGCTTAACCTTCTATCCAGATTATTTTTATCCTGTGTCTCCATCCGATCGCCATATTAGATTATTCATAACATGGACTTTGCTTTGTATTGAAAATCCACTCTCAATATCAACGAAGCGTACGAATTGCCTTTCTCGACGGACAAACAACTTGTTCTCATCGAAGAGTTGGTAAAATAATACTTTATTATGTACATCTGGGGGTTTATGTGCAAAGTATATGGAGATCCGCCTTTGCAATTTAAAACTCTTGTTGATACGAATCCTTTTGTAGAAAACTGTGTAAATTTTATTAAATTTTAAAGGTTATTGAAGTTTAACTTTGATACGATAGTATCATATAATTCTTTTACCAATATCCAAAAATAGTATAAACGCTCGCATAATCTGTAATGATAATAATAATATCCTGGGACATTATTCACACACGGCTATCGTAACCCAAACTAAGCAGAGCTTGTGCTATGGAAACCTTACGACGGAAACGACGAAAACTTACCTTACTAAGATAACTGATAACATATACTACTTTTCTTTTGTAAATACATACTTAAATAGATATATACTTAAATACATACTTAAATAGATAATGTATTTGGTGCTTGGATGTTCATAAGCGGCAGTGATCAATTAAGTTTCGGCGAGCCATTACCCGTTGGCCCCTTATTCTAAAATCCCTAAGTACATTTTAAGTTCATGTTACCCTGTAACATTCGCCTAGGTATATAACTGATTTCTACCGTCGAAAATTTTTATTCTCTAAGTTTTATGCGAAAGCGTGAGCGAGCGTGTTTCGGTGTCAGGGACGGGATGCGTGAAGCTCGCTTTTATATATGTCACCGACCGATTGTCTGAGCAGATACTTTATAATTGGGCTAGGCAAATTCTAAACGGTCGGCACATTCTCAGTTGAACAAATCATTGACAATTCATTTCCAGTCACTTTCTAATGGGGCGAAGTACGGTAAGCATATCTATACATATAATAAAAATGTAACTGATCGCTGTCTGTATATGGAAGATATTTGAGAAAAACTATTATTGGCGGCATTCGTAAACGCAATAAAACCCAAAACAATGATTATTAGAATTTTTGTCTGTTTGTCTGTGCGTTTGTTACCGCTAATCTCAAAAACGGCTGAACCGATTTGAGTGCGGTTTTCACTAATGAATTGATCTAAGTTTCACTTAACATTTCGTGTTTATTTTATCTCATAAATAAATAAATAAATATGCGCTCACGCCCGTAACCCTGAGGAGTAGACAGAGATCATGAATTTCCATTTGGCGCGATTCTGGCACACCTCTCTCGCTTCTTCTATACAGTCATACATCTACGCATACATGCCCGTCGGTTATGAGTGCTCCTTATATCGCCCTTTTTAGTAAGGCACTAATCTGATCAATAGTTAGTCGATAAGTTCTCCTAAGGCGTCCCCTACCAACACTGCCACCCACTTTTGCTACATAAATTTGCTTCGTTATTTATTCTCTCTTCATTCATCCTTTCAACATGCCCGAACCACCGAAGCATACCTTTCTCAATTCTAGTCACAACATCCACTTTTAAGCCACACTTTTCCCTTATGGTATGGTATGGTATGGTATTTTTAATCTTATCATTCAATGTCACTCCTAACATACTTCTTAAGGATCGCATCTCAACGGCATTTACTCTACTAACATGCTTTTCCTGCCAAACCCAGCTCTCACTTCCATACATTGAAGTGGGGACTAGTACAACATTGTGTATAGCCAGTCGAGCCTTCATAGACAGAATCTGAATCCTCACTACAGTACCTAGAGCCCCATTTATTTTATTTCCTGCATTCACTCGTCGTTCAAAATCTTTAACATGTTTACCATCTCTACTAAACATACACCCCAAATACACGAAC
>JWHW01029653.1:207645-221168 GCA_000931545.1 Papilio glaucus | reverse complement strand
CCTCGAGCCCGGTGTAGCTGTAAATGCCTCCTCAAGGCAAACAGTGACGTAATGGTTCTTCAACCATTTTGGTTGATTCGGATTATTGCGTAAACATAAATCATTCGTTAAAACGTATACCCCTAGTGCGGCTAACGGCTCAACCCATTTTTTTGATTGTTGATATTACATTTAGGACCTCTAGCTGCAAAATAAACCTAAACTAAGATATTTTACCATATATTTAAATATTAATATTCGTAGATATATGTTTACACAAACTTTAAAAATAAACAATACAATATGATATTCTTATGATAAAATAAAATATATATTTTGCGTTGTTTATAACCATTTTTTTTCGTTTAGAAGAAAAATATCGAAGAATCCGAACAACAGCCTCCCCGAGCTCGTTAATCACACGGACCCAAAGGTAAAGCTTCTCAAGTGATAATTATACCAGAGAGTCGTATATCAATTTATATATCTGGATACGTTACTCAGGGCCATTAAATAACGACCAAAAATAAAATGGCTACTCATAAATAGTTACTTACTCTGCATTGTACCTGTAGTATTGAAACAATTAAATAAAGGAAACCTTAGTAGACAGAATATGGACCTCTACATAATTATAAAACTTCCAGGGGTCACCAAGCAAGAACTGTAGTGACCACCTGCTGCGTTATAGTGATTCGGAGAGCCCTGCTAACTGAAATAGCTTAAAACCTGATGAATGGGATAGATTTCGGTCTTGAGCATGTCCTTGAATAGTGTTAATTTTGTAGTTTATAATCAAATAACTTAAAATTAACGATTGTACATTAAAAAACTTAAAAGATAACACGCAAAGTACTAAACCAATTTAATCGAGTAATGTTTTTAAAATATCTAACTAGATGGCGTTATTCTCTATCTTAAAATGAAATTTCTTGATATTAGTCTAGATCTGGACATTGAGAGCAAGTGATTGAAAAATGTATTGTTGTTCGTTCAATATAGGTGCATAAAATGTCGGTGAAAATTACATCAAAATATTTAATTACTTATTAGATATACATCAGGTCAAACTAGTAAAAATATGTTGACAATTAAAATACTGCACACTGTATTTATAACTGAATTTAGAACCACCTTCTCACCAGTCACTACTGATAAAAAACGTATATAACTGGTAGAAGCCAAATTTTCACTTTTACAATTTGGTTTTTAACCTCAAAATCTGTTTCAACGCAAACATAACCCATTGAATAATGGATGTCGTTTAGAAAGCTTCAGGCTCGCTCCATGCGGGTCAATCTGTCAACATCATTTGCTAACCTCTCGTTTTGTGATTGCGAACGAGTGTATGTGACATATTAATGGAATGGTTTTATATTCGTTCACATACAATGTCGTAAAGATTATATACATTTTTAACCTTTACGTGTCTCACACAGATTTAGATTTATCTTTAATCTCATGTTTATCGTTAATTAAAATTTCTAGTTGTATTGTCAGCTTCGGTGGTTCGTGCATGTTGAAAGGATGAATGAAGAGAGAATAACGAAACAGACTTATGTAGCTAAAGTGAGTGGCAGTGTTGGTAGGGGACGCCTTAAAAGAACTTATATCGATCAGATTAGTGGCTTACTAAAAAAGGCGATATAAGGAGTTACAAAGCTTACATAATATTCATTAAACGCACTATAATATGTGAAAAGAAATAGTGGTAGCAACGTAAGAATGGTAGAACTCCTTTACTTTTAATGAAATTTCTTTTCCTTTGAGTTATAAGATGAACATTTTTTTAAAAGTAAAAATTAATTTAAAGTCCGAGACTCGAAAAGATTCCGGAGATTACGTTCTTGATGATGAGAAAATTATAAATGTTTACTTTAGGTAAAGTGAACGGCATTTAGATTAGAATCAAATCAAGTTTTTGATTATATAGGCCTATAACTGTATTAGTTAAGTATTTATTTTGTATATACTAATAAAATTTCTTACTTCCTTTAATGTAATAAAAAGAGAAAGAAAAACATGTAATGAGAATTTTTTCATATGTCTTACTAGGCATTTTGTAAACTGACAGCAAATTGTGAACTAAACGAATCATTCACAGGTTAACGTAACATCTATCGTATCATGCTAAACGCAAGTATTTTTTCTTTCCTACATTTTTCTTTTTCACATATTTTTAGGGTTCCGTACAAAGGGTAAAACGGGAACCCTATTACTCTGCCGAAAACATTTACATAAAACATATTGTCATCTCAGTTTTTCCAGAGAGAAAGAGAGAGATAACAACATGTTTTGTGTGAATGTATTCAGCAGTGACAACAGACGACACCTGACTGTTGCGAATGAGATGGTTATTACTTTAAACAGATGAACGCTTGCTCATTTGCCTCCGCGTTCTTCAGAAAAAACGCATTTATTTTTTATTTAATTTAGTAGGAGACGTCTTGGTCAAGGCCACAATACCACGCTTTCGGGGAAGTCCCGACACAGCAACAAATCACACCGCTCCCCTCGCTGCAACAAATCATTCGTTAATCTGCAACAACTAGATTTTCTTGACCCATAAATTGTTACTGTTTCCTTTACGTGAACATAAATTATATTATTACTAAGTAATTAAATATAACATTTAAGAATACAGCGAAGGATTCCATTCGACCAGGTAAGATGTTCTCAAATACCATCAAACATACGATTCGGTGATATGAAGAAATTAAAAAGGTCAGAAACCGAGCGTTTTGTAAGCCCAAAATCATTCCAAGAATTGCAAACCTTAAGTGAGTTGCATTGGGCTGGTTTCATAGCTCGCGCTCCAATGGCCTATGGAGGCAGAAGGGGACCGATTTTTATGGTGATCAATGGAGGAGCCCCACGTCCAGCAGTCGACGAATGTTTTCAACTATTCAATACTAATTTTAAAATAAAAGAATATACGAAACGAACCCATTAGCATTACAGTTTTTTCATTAATTTTCTTATTCTTTCAGAAGAGATTCCGCATTAAACTAGTAACGGCAGTATTCTTTCGTTCGTTTCGAATTGTATTTGAACGTGAAATATGAGAATTTTGTTCGTTAATGGAAGGTGCTCTCTATTCAACATCAGAAATTATCGCAGCCATGTCTGCCAAATTGATGTTTGTTCAGTAAATGTATTTAATCTTATAGATCAGTTTACTATTCATACTCATGTAGAAGTTGTATGTGATTTCTAGACAATTGTGATTTAATCTAAACGCATACACCAGGGTAGTAACTATCTATTAAACTGTACTTTTGAGGACATATATTCAAAATCACTGTAGAATTATAGATAGAGTTATTCCTGGTGTGCCATTTGTTGTAGAAATTAAATAGGGAATTGATATGGCAAAAGGAGAGGAAGAAAGGGTACGAAAAGAAACCTGCAGCAACTTTGTCTCCCAGCGTCAATTCTTTAAGGTCGTACTTCTTCTATCGATTTTATTTATCTCAGTTAAATGTATCAAGCACTTTTCGAAAACAAAATGAGAGAAGGGGGAGAAACAGAGTCGAAATCGAGCGTGAGTTCACAGTTCAGACAATTTAATTTACATCGTCCCAAAAGAGGTTTCACTTTAAAAGTCAAGTGTACTTGTAACTTTAACTAGTTTCTGTCCGTTGAACGGTTAAGTAACGATGTCAAGTTACAGATTGAGTTCAAAGTTTGCAAGTAACACATTAAAATATGAAACATGATGCAACTTGACACTCACTGTCGATCAAACTTTACAAAACTCTGTGTTATGTAGACTTCTATAGTGAAAGTCGGGCGGGTAACATTAGGGTTTAAACACCGACATCCTTCTTAGTCTAAAATTAATAATGCTCCTAAGTTTAGGTCAATTTCATGTTTAACTAAAGTAGGTACAAAAAATTAAAGTAAAAATGGGTGTCGTAAAGCTAGGAATAACTCATGGTCTGGTGACTGACGTCCCAATGTCAAAGTTGCTGACGATGTCTCCTTTATTTGCAATTATAATTTTTGCGCCTATCTATACAGAATGAGCCCACAGTATATTGAAATATTATAGTATTGTATTCTTGATTTGGAATTTAATTGTATAAATCGATCCCAAGCAAGTCGTAGTACCTGGGACTGCCTGACCTTCTATGTTGAATTTAGGATGTTTTTTAATTTCAATAGCTTAGCGAATCATCGTTGGTAAGACGCGGTGATCTTTTGTGGGGATTTGTGGTTTATCCAATCTTATAATAGCGAGGGCCGTTCCAAACGTGATCACAGACTGCAGACTTCCTAGAGCGTTGTCTGTGATCACTTTTTGAACGGCCAGAATCGTTTGTAGACATGAAACGGACATGATTTACTTATTGTACTTGTTCGTTTTAAAATAATTGTTAAGAGTAAACAAACTAATAATTAGATTATGCTTAAGTTGCTATCTCTTGTCACAATAATACAGCAACCTTTCTATAAACCCACTTGTTATTAGCTAAATAATTATTTCTTACAATAAAACCGTTGCTACAAAAGGATATCTGTTACTCGGATAAAGAATGTCGTACAAAAGAATTTCAATTCCAGAGATATCGCCACTGTAATAGCAACAACTTCAATTGATGAAATTGTTTCGAAATATTTTTTTTATTGAATAAAATTTTATTTTATCTAAATAAATCACAAAATACTAGTAACCTAATCAACTTCTGGCAACATTATAATAGCGGATTTGTTCGCGTTCGCTTATATCTTCAAACGTAACATTTATCAAATGGTGCTTCGAAAAGTGAAGACTCGAAAGCGTCCTAATTAGGGCGCTTATTCTTTAGCTTACGTCATGTGTTAACATTTACGCAATGGCAAACACTAGCTGTCCTCTTCTTTCTTATTATTGTAACTACGCTATCCTTTTTACAACATTTTTGAATGTTGCTATCACCGTATTTAGAACACTTTGACCGGTGAATTTGTGTGTGATTTTTTATCTCCTTACTTCACACTTATCGTGATATTTTGGTCAATTCACAGAATATCTTTATAAATTATAACCTATGTTTTATTCTGATGTATAAGCTACAATATAAGCTACAATACAATCTGATGTATAAGATACAATAATTGTAAAGTATTATTGTAAAGTTTCAGTAAAATCCATTCAGTGGTTTTTGCGTGAAAGAATAACAAACATCCATAAATACAAACTTTCCAATGTATAATATTAAATATAAATTAACGATCTTGATGAAACGAACATATTTTTAAAAAAATATGTATTAATAGGCGAACTTTGTGAACATCTTTGAACGAAGCCTACGTTAACAGTTGAACAATGCAATCCTTATATGTTATGGTCTTAGTAGATCACCTGCGTCCAGCAACGATCGTCTGTTAATGGGTTATGATGAGAAAGCTTCGTCAGTATGTCACCAATTCTGAAAAAGTACTTTTTAAGTTCATGAATAAAGTAGGAATAAAGTAAACAAATAAATATGAATTTCCCTTTTTATAAATAATATAAAAAATAATAAAGAATGAATGAAATAAGCAGTAAGTATTTTAATACAATTAATGTATTCATACAGTTAGCGGAAATGCTTTTAATATTTATGAAAATCTGGAAGTTTCACTTTGAGTTATGAATAAAAAGCGAATTTCAGTGTTGTTCTTTTTTAAACATCATAAAAAAATACATTCTTCTCAAAACTTCTCTTCCTACCTAAAAAACTGAATTCTCAATCCCCCCTCGCTTCTCATTTGAAGCATATATATTCATTGTTTTAAAAATTCCGTTGCCACATTCTTTCGAATTGAATCGACACATCGGTGTGCCACGATCCTGGCACACCTAGTTTCTTCCATCTCTCTAGTTTCTTCCGTCTTCCATCCATCCTACGCATAGATGTGCGAATCTAAAATATTGTAAGTATTGAGGCCATAGAATTCTACAAATTATCATCGGCTTTTAATCGAACCCCAACATCTTACCAGCTCTGTACCCGAAGTGCTCGCTACCCAAAAATGATAGTTATGATATATATATTGAAACAAAAGTAATGGAACACAAGTTATCTTTCAAGAAGAATACAGATGGAAAACAAATACGTTCAGAAAGCTTGTCTTAGTACACGGCGCACGTCCGCGCCATAACCAGCAGCTGCTGAAGGCGCGCGGCTGCAGGAGGGGTGAGGAGGGGGGGGAGAGAATTTGAAGGAAATAAAAAGAAATTGTAGCGGCTCCAATCCAATTTTTGATTAACCATAGCGACATCCGCTGCTGAATCGCCATAAAGAACGCTCACATTGATGGGATCCGCTAAGGGGCTACGCCCCCCCTCCGTGACTTACTTGGATCCGCCAGTGATCGGTCTCCAGCCGTCCTCATCTAGGGGACTGCCGACTATCGAGAGAGGAGTAAGGAATGAGATGACCTACATCGCTTCATCAGAAAGATACACCATCAATTGTTATTGTATGCAGCATCTTGTGCTCTTGGTCCCCCGGTCAGAGCGGGCCATCTTACTTCTTAATTAACAGGAACAGAATGTACAGTATCGTACTCAATTACATCAAAGCTAACATGTATTCTCATAGTGCAGAATATAAAGCACTCCTCTAAGTTACAGTATTTTTTATCTATTTTTAAATGACATTTAAAATACTAAACCTGCTGCAAAATTATTCAAACTTATTCCATCTCACGCGCGATGCATCTCACCAGCAGATGATAGCGTTACAGGCTAAGCTAACAAAAGCAAACGTCAATATTTAATTTCCGTTGAATCATAGACGGCATCAGCAAGCTCTTGCATCTACAAAGAAGCACTTAATCAGGACTTACTCTATGGTTCCTGATAGACTTGCGTCCTGTTATATCTACAGCAGGAAAATTTCTTTAGTAAATGGATAGAGGTAGCACTTCCCCAGGGATACGTGTATAAGTTTACATTGATGCCATAAATAAATGTTAATTTGGTAAGCAAATCCCGTTTTTTAATCAGATTTTTTTTATTACAAATGAGTGTCTTACTTTATATACAGTTTTTTTTTACTCTTGTTTTCTTAATGAGGCTTTAAGATTAGCGAATTTTGAAACAATTTACTTCTTTTAATGTCTAATAAAGAGAAAATCACACAACTCTGCTTATTCGATGTAAGCGCGTCCTGACATTCAAATTTATACATGAATGTATGTATTACATACAAACGTGTTCACGTTTGTAGCCTATGTAATACATATTAACGGATATATATCCTAACAGAAGGTATTATGATCAAAAAGTTCAAAGGTCGAATGTAATCTATCACTTCTTAACTCATTTGTAAGTGGTAAGGGTCGCCATTAGGTACAATTAATAAAGATAGAACAGATGCTTCGACAATTTTCGTGCAGGAAAGAGAATGGGAGTATATAAGAAAAGGAAGGAAGTATTACGATAGAAGTAGTTTGAAAATAGAACGAGGAAGAGGTAGGGATAAATAAAGCTTTCATTTTAACAAACGTAAAAGTAGAGCTTTCTCTACTATTCCACTCTTACAAGAATATTATTTGTCTTGAAAAACCTTTCAAATACTGAATAAACATCGACTCGATACAAAGAAGTTTGAATTCCTAACCCTTTAGATCGTTGCAATTATTCATGCAGCGAGTTCCGTCCGTCTACTACACACTATGCAGAGCTCTTCAGTTTGTAAAATAAAGGTTACTGTCTATTTTGGGTCTCAGGGCAAAGGTATTAAAACTATGTGAAATTATTTCAGGTATTAATCAAAGAGATTAATGGAAAAGAAAAGTCCACACAAAAAAACCGGCTTTCATCTTTAAAAAGCCTCCGAATTTTCATTGTATTGTTTAACCTTTTGATTTTGTCAAAGTTTATTTTTTTATTCAATATTACAATGTGAAAATGATACGTGTTGTGGTAACTGTACTAATTCAAATATTTTAACGAAATTTTAGTTTAAATATTTTATTTGTTTTACGTAATGCATTCATTGATTAAAACAACAAATTAAAGCCTCGCCCTTCATCACGAATTTAAAATTAAAAACGTAAAAAGTTTTTATACTCGTTTGGATATCTCAACTGCTACGTGTACATTTAATGTCTTTAAAACATTCTCGGCTTTAAAACTAGTAAGGTAAAGTAGAGTTTGTCTCCGCATGTCGTAATATTTATATTTTTTTATAAATGAAGGTAGTCAAGTTAGCGTTTCATCTGTTATTAAGTGAGCGCTACCCATAGACATCCGCAATAACCTAATGAGTTGCAGATGCGTTGCCTACCTTTACTAAACAGAGGAAGGGATCGACAGGAAGAACAAAATTTTCTTTTTCAATCCATCCTCTCTCCCGTCAAATTCTCTTCCCATTACCGTCATTTCTTTATTATAAAAGGATCGGAAGGGAAGAGTACTAGAATTAGGCCTCCGACACCTCACTCATCAGACGAAACGCAGATTCCACTTCACGCCTGTCTTTCCATTCGTGCAATAGATGTTGTTGCACGATCTTTTATTGAAACGTGGTAAGAAAAACAACAACAATTTTGACTCTTCCAGTAATTTATGTCCGAAAACCGCAAATAAACTATTAGGTATTGGATCTGATGGCCGTTTATATTACCTTGTATACTATCGTATAAATACAAAACTACTTCCCAATAACGTTAAAAATTGTATGTGTCACCAGCAGTTAGAAATACTTCGCTTTCCGTTTTCATAACGCTGGCACTTTCTTATTCAAGTCACATATTGACCGCGGCGTCGGGAGCTCTCAAAGAGGCTACCAAATTTATTTAGTGAAATTCCTACTTACTCCGTGAAAGGCTTCACAAATGTAACTTGCAATTTACGTGTTTACATCAGAGTTTCTTTTAGGTGGAGCCAATTTGGTTAAAGAATAAATGTACTATTTAATAATAATAACATTCATTTTAATGTGTTGATAAGATGAATGAAGAGAATAACGAAACTATGTTGCAAAAGTGAGTGGCAATGTTGACAGAAGACGTCCAAGGAGAACTAATATAGACCAGACTAGTGACATACTTAAGAAGAGCGATATAAGAAGAACCCATAACTTATGAGCATGTATGCGTAGATGTGTGGATGTAGAAAAAGCATTATTTTCATTTTTAATATGTATGCCATTATATGAACCTAACCAGACTATTAGCGTCTTGGCTGGGTATTAGGTAGAAGTGGAAAAGACATAACGAAAGTCAAAGGGAAAAATTCCTACAATTTGTTTATACATACGATTGCCAAAATTTTATGAGGCGATACTTGCTTACTTTATTGCACAGCAAGAAACTGGCGCTCGAAAATCTCTCCTAGTGTAAACTACTTAACAGTATTCTAAGAGAAATTAATACTGCAAGCGTATTTCAGCTAAGCACTAAATTAAGTTATCGCTAAGCACAATAGAGGACTAGATTTTGGCAACAATAGGTCCGCACGCATGACTGCCTCTGGTGACAATTGAGCACGCGCTCCCTGCGCGGCAGGCTGGGGGACAATGCTACGGCAATGCCTGCCGGGACTAATCAATCCGTTTAGCAACACAATGTCAGAGGTCTTGTGTGCATGTAACTTGACAGGTGCATATTCAGGTTATTGCTTAAATTATTGTACTTAGTTATGTCTTTTGGCATTTCTGAACAACCGGAGCAATCCAGGTAGCGAAAAGATTTAATAACAGATTAAGAATAAAACTTTATTGACGGTATTAGATAATTCTGTTTTATTATAATTTAACAATTGTAAAATCTAAGCTGAAACCGATATAATATGATTGATCATATAGATCTGAGATCAACTTACATTAGAATATTTTCCATACAAACTTTCATCCCCCATTTTAGATCTTTAGGGTATGAATTTAGAAAAATCGCTGTGCTCGTCTACGTAACAACAGAAATTTCTGTGCAAAATGTCAAGTCTCTAGGCCCAGTGGTTTGGGCTGTGCGTTGAAATATCAGTCTGTCAGTTTCTCCTTTTATGTATATTTATTCATACATATCTAAAGTAGTATATAAGGAGCACCCACAACCGACGAGCATGTATGCGTAGATGTATGAATGTAGGAAATCCATGATCTCTGCCTACCCTTCTGGGTTACGGGCGTGAGCGCATATTTATTTATCTAAAGTAGTAATCGATACATCCACAATTAATATCAAGGATACGCGACTTTAAACTCAAACCGGTGTTAAAATAACAAATATCTCGGCTTTGTATCGTACATCGAAAAATCGGAAGAAATATGCCTTCTTAATGTTCGCATGTATCATTATAATCGGCTTACAAAGATATACGTATTTCGCTCGCATATATTTACTTTCGTTGTGGAAAGACGGAGTATTACTTTACTTTTTACTGTATATAAAAGAATAATATTAATTATTTTAGACCAGTATATTATAGTAAATTAAATAGACTAATTCCAACGCTTGTTCCGGGAGCACGCTTCATGATAATTCCACAAAGATTAATAAATATAGAAATATAATAAAGAATAAGTTAATCACTCTCACTTTCTTGAGTCTAAAGACGAAATCAAATGCGATTATCCACTTTAGATAATGTAGTATTGTCTTGACAGGTATAGGCAACGCTCTGATACTTGCTTCACTCAGCAATTTAAATTACGATGCGATTAACTATTGTACAATATAAACTGCTGACTGATTCGTCTATAAGGTGCGTTAAATTTCAGCATTCTGTCAGTCCCGCACGAGACATGCGGCGCAATTAAGCGATGTTAGAGATTGCTGGAGCGTTGTTACTGTCGTAATTACCTCAACAATTAGAGACTGACTCTTTAACGTGAACTAGAATTTACTGTAACATTATCTCTCGAAAAATTGCAAGTTCAAGTTGACAACTCTCATTTTCGCTATTATTTCACTTGTTGATAACAGACTTTTCCATATTTATAATCTTATAGTACATATATATAATGTTTGTGCAATCAAATGATATGAAGGGAAGGTGTATAATCACTACAATATGCTTAACTTATTGAAAAAAATAATCATTTTAAACAAATGAAATTAAGGGGAAAAAAAACTACGTTTAAAAAAACCGACTTCAAAAACTAAAAAGTACAAAATAACTTAATAAAGATTTAATTGAATAATAAGATTGAATACACCTCTTATTTAAACCTAATACCTTTAATATTCATCTGCAATTATAATCTACATTAAATTCTCTTGATAATTAACACATTTAAATGGATAAGGATTCATACCGAACACCAATAATAGCGTAGTAAGTGGCGTATGCGTTTTAAATAATGTTTCCTAAGAAAAAAAATGGTTATTGTGAGACAACCATACAAGATAGAAGATAGAAGAAGATATATGTCATCGCGGACTTTTATTTAGCTTATTTAAAGGGCTACAAATATTTCATACTTACTACCATTTAATGTAAGTCCTATAGTTTTGCCTACGTAAGCCAAGAAAGTAAAACTCAGCGTTGTCATATTATGCATTATTAAGAATAACTCAAAAACTACTGGTCGGATCTTGAATAAAAAAAATGGGACCAAATGGCGAGCACTAGCTAACACTAAAAGAATCATCGAAATTGGATCATAAATCACGGAGTAATAAATGTACATACATAAAAAAAAACCCGCCGAATTGATAACCTCCTTCTTTTGAAGTCGGTTAAAAATTGAAGGTCCACTAAAGTTTTCGGATCTGGTCGAAGACCCGAGTCTATCCCATTTAAACCTTTGTTAAACCCTGTAATCGAGGAAGCCTTATTATTAAAGGAAATGCTGAAGATTTAAGGCTGGTCAGTTCAAAATTATCAGGATTTCAATTTCCTAGTAAAATGAAGAGATATTCAGTATGGTTTCACGAGCAAAGCGCTATTATCAAAAGTGAACGTCGACGATATGGGCTGCCGACAATTTAATTATACGACATTAATTAGGGCGAGCGTGTCCACTCTCCGACTTAATTAAGAAGAACAAAAACCAAAGAAAATATACCTCTTATATCTATTTTAATAATATTAAATAGAAGGTAAGATCCAGGGAAAGCGAAGGACAATATCTTGGCTAACAAAATAAAAGCCTCACTGGCTTTAACTAAGAACAATTTCGCCCTCGATGCGACTGCCGGTTGACCGGTCCGGTCGCTCGCAGCGCTGCAGCGCAATGCCTATGGCCGCACGGTATACGCATTACGCGGTTCGTACAAGTTTGCGGTTGCTCGCTAGCTGCAACTCGCTGTCAATAGCACTCCGGTCGGCCGATGTCAATCACAACATGCGGCCAGCCGCACCGGCTGATCGTGTTCAGGCTAGCCGCACAGTGCGGCAACATTTCCTATCTATACCTTCTCTTTTCCATTAAAGGTTGGCATCTGCGTCTCATTCTTTCGACTCTATTGAGTATAAGTGTTCTGTGGACTGATTTGCTTGCTCGTTTGTCATCTTGATCCAAACAAAAGTCTTATCAACAAAGATCAATAAAAACAATTAATAAAAAAACTGAACAAGACAAAGGCAACATTAAGAAATAATAGCTTCCATAAATAATAAACTTCGAATACACTCTTTTATTAAAAAAATCCCTCGCCTTATTCCTACATTCAGTTTTTTTAGATTGGCTCATAAATTGAGCGGCCGCTGAGAGCGCAAGCAACATGATGGAACAGGACGAGAGGGAACGGTTTGTATTGAACCACCCAACCCTCCGACAAGAATCCACATTCTGATTTAATCTTGTTTGATGTTTGAACACGTCACATCCATTAATGTAACGAGGTTTATATTGTTACAACGCGTTACTAACTCGTCTAGATCATTGACAAACGCGCGTATCCATCGAACGCTATTCCTAAGATTAAACTAAGAGATTTCCCTTACACAAAACAATGGTTAATCGACACATGATATTTTACACAACAAGAAAATAGTAACAATTTGTGTTTTGGCAATGGTAGCCCATTTTTACATCGTTTAAACCATTCTATCTCCCACGGGAGTACACTATTCTGGGCGGGATAAATGAATGTAGAGTTCTTTGCCAAAATTATACGTACTATAAAATTCATAACATTTCAAAAGCACTTTACCTTCAAAAGAGGAAGCGATGACGAAACGAAAGTTTTAAAGACTGGTTTTAAGATTGAAAATATAAAATACATCAGGTACACAGTGGGATTCCTAGCCGTTTATGAACAATTGTTTAAAAATGTACGTAAACAATATAATGAGTAAATTAAGTCTACAGATGAGGTCGTTTCGTCATTGAAGCCGATATTTGTCCACTGTTGGACCTAGGCCTCCCCCATTGATCGCCACAAGAATCGGTCCTCTGCAGCCCTCAACCAGTGGACTCCTTGACCATATAGGAGGCCTACCTCATCGACCTGTACGTGGCTACCATTCCTTTCGGCCCCATCGGCCCTCCATTCTGCGAGCAATGTTTCAGGGCCATTGCCATGTAAGGTTTGCAATTTTTCGGACTATGTCGGTTACTTGTTTCTGATGCGACCTCGCACAGGGACTCACGACTCAAGCATTGCCCTTTGAGTGACCT
>JWHW01029653.1:192896-206944 GCA_000931545.1 Papilio glaucus | reverse complement strand
CGGTCACCCATCCAAGTACTGACCGCGCCCGACGTTGCTTAACTTCGGTGATCGAACGAGAACCGGTGTATTCAACGTGGTATGGACGTTGGCAACGAAATTATGAAATTAAGTGTTTAGAACTTAAAAATTAACTCCAATTTACATTGACATTGGAACTTTAAACCTCTTTACTTGGTTTTATATCCTAATCATATTAATTTTATACGTCTACGACTAGGAAAATGTCGTTTTGTGACAATAAACAATTTTTGATTAAAAAAAAGTTACTGAGATAAAAGCAAAAAAAAATTGCTCAATAAACAAATGGTCTGTATTGTAAAACGATGTTGTATTTCAGAATAATTAAGATACTTTAATTGTTTAAAGTATCTTAATTATTACAAGCTGTGCAAGGTTTCTCAAAATTATATCAACAAAATGTATTTGTGTTAAAAGTTTTATTTGAGTAACCCAAAACTAATTAGAAATTCGGCAATTCGCCAGTTGTTGTTAAACTACCGTTTGTTGTTCGAATCTATAAATTAAGGTGCAAAGCGATTTGATCATTAGAGATTTACTTTCACAGAGTTATCTAATATATCTATATATCTAAGTATAAAAAAGTATTGTAATAAAGTTGACTTGAAACAGATTTATGCATAATCGATGAATTTTGCAATACGACGTTGGAGATAATTCAATTTGGTATTCGTGAACATCAATTTGTATGAATGGTATACCATTTAAAGCCCCTTTCGTGTGATATGTATGTTTATCTATTGATTACTGTATTTAGAGAAAAATCATTGACCCACATTGTACGTGCTCGTTTTTCTGTGGTATTTAAATTATCCTCATTACTTTATACCGAATGTCAATCAACTTTATGACAACAAAAAAAATCTATCGAATTGACAATCTCCTCCCTTTTGAAATCGGTTAAAAAGAGAGAACAGTAATTGTTATACAAATATTCTGAAAAGCTATATTTCGTAGTTAAGGACTATATGCGTGATAATCGTAAACTAAACTAATGGAAATAGAAACACATCACACTCATTATAATGTTACGCATGTATTATGTACAAAAATGTTATAAATAACTTTCGTGGTTTAAGCAAGTTATAAATAATTAAATTACAGATTAAAAAATATAGATATCAACTTTGTATATCCAATAAATCAACACGCCATCTAGGTCTCATTTTAAAATACTACAACTAGAAATAAACTTCATACTTACCAATAATCAGCTTTAAACCCATTGTAAAAATCATCTATATGTTTTATGAATCAATCTCAATCAACCTGATGTTTTAATATTTTTTACAATTCTTTACGAAACTGTGGCAGAAAAATGTACTAAATGCTCAATATTCCTTCATAATAATATCACTGGGGCTCAATAGATGGCGCTACAAGAATGTAAAACTACTAAATAGTCACGCCCCAATATAACAAATCGCTAAGTGATTGCACGATATTGTGAAATAGAAAGTTATCTTCTAAAGTTCCTTAAGTTTTTCCAATTCATCATATTTGAATAATAACTTTATTTTCCTCTTTTTCTTTCTGCAATAATATTGCAACTAGAAAATGACATTTGTTATTTTTCAAGTGGTTTTCTATTGTGGCATCAATATCAGCTGTCTCGCTTACAGCTCCAGGCCGACTCCATATGTGCGAAAGAGATAGAGAAAAATTTGTTGCGCTTGAAGTAAACCAGACTTTCGTATCAGCTGACAACCAAAGCAAAACAGTCGGTGCGCGACCATCTTGTCAAAACTGGAGTCAGTGACAACAAATAAATATTTTAAAATGTCCTAAATCGTTTGTAATGACTTAACATTATATTCGTTTCTAATAAAGTATTGTCAGTAGTTTGTTCTTGTGTCGTTTTAAACGAGCGTACTATACATTTTACTCAATAATTCGGGTTTGTGTTGCGTCAAATGACGTCATGTATGTGATTATACACGTATCACTGGCGAGTTCGTAAGTATTTTCTTTTATTCCTTTATTAATATTACTAATTTAGTGCTTGTTCCGTTGAGTTTTTCGTAGTGGGGTTCCTAGTTTCATTCATTATGAGTCCAGAAACCCCGTACGAAGCTAGGCGACTTCCCGTACCGTCGTTGAAGTTGGCAGTTTACAATGCCCTTGAAAATTATGCAGCAAAAAACACATAGTCGCTAAGCCGATATAATGATTAAGGAAGTATCATCACTTTCTATATTTTTGCATCCATTCAGGACATTCAAGGCTGCCGACGTCCAAAAATTCCATTAATCATTCCGCTTAGCAACTACAAGTGTCTTTTACGTAGTTTACTAAAAATGGAACGCTCTCGACTCATAGAAAGTATTTGTGTGTATAAAACTATAAAACATCCAACAGTGTCGTATATAAGTTTGTTTGCACTTGAAAATGGCTGTCACAGGTACGTCGTGGGTTTTCGTATGTATTTTTGATATAACATATGCTGACTTTCGACTGCGTCGCTATACCCACATGCAATCGCTCTCGGCACAGTTACATAGAAATTAATTACGATATACGAAGCTCGTTGTTGTTTTTTTAAGTATCCGTTTCGTTACTGAGTATAATACCAATATATGTACATAATCTATTGTCGTCGTAATTGTACATCTCGTTGTGGGCGTTGCAATGAGGATCTCATCTTATGCGTTTACATTCAACCATTTAAAGATCCGTATTATCGTTATTGCGACACTAAATTTGCGTCTATATTTATTAGCTAGCCACTAATTACCTCTTTGTTTGAAGCTTTAAAATACTCTACCTACTATACACGAAACCAGTTTCTTATATGAATGTTAATTGTAGTTTTTTTTTTAAATATTGGCAACGACATCAACCTTTTTATATTCCAATCCATTTAAATGTCATATTTTATAAGCGCTCTTTGAAGTTTCAATATAAATGAAGCTGTATTTTTAATTTTCATATCGTTTAATACTGTGCAATATAAAACTACGTAAGGGATTAACTAATTATGGTATATGAACTGTCGTTATTTTTGACCAATGTTATAATAGCTGTTGTAGAATTGGAAAGCTTGTTTTTATCGATTTGAGTATCGGTGCGTACTTACGTGTCCTTGCAATTATAGTCTGTGGCTACATACTTAGTCATTGTCTGGACGATTTATGGAAAGAGTGCACGAAGATAAAACGATCCGAGCTATTGTTTATTTGTGTTGTGTATGAGTAATGCAATACAATCTGTGGAAATTATTTTATAGCACATTGGTGCCTTTTAATATTTATTACACCAGGTTGCACTAGAAACTTGAAGTGTACTTAGTTGCGATTCATTGTGCTCACGCCATATTTAATTTTTGTTGCACCAAGTAAAGTTGTGCAGGGTTTGGCAGCACAAGATGATCTACCAGTAATATTGTTGATTTGTAACATTCTGAAACCACGTAATCTGTCCTCACAGAAAACAGACGTGAAGTAGAAGTATTCTGCGTTTCGTCTGATGAGTGAGGTGCCGGAGGCCTAGTGTCAGTCCTCTTCCCCTTCCTACCCTTTCCTCATAAGGATAGGATGGGAACGAGAAGAGGATTGGAGGGGGTTAAAGGGGAAAAGGAAATATCCTTAGTCCTATCTATGCCCTCCTCTGTCCATTAAAGGTAGGCAACGCATCTGCAACACATTTGCTTGTTGCGGATGTCTATGGGTAGCGCTCACTTAACATCAGGTGATCCGCTTGCTCGTTTGCCAACTTATTAAAAAAAAAGGGTACGAAGGTACCTTTACGATGATAAGCGTCATCTACATTACATCGTCCATTAGGTTCAATTTCGTTTAATTCGAATTTGTCATTCTGAATTATGCATATAAAAATATTGCGTGATTTTTATGTTAGCAGGTTAATGAGCTAGTAGTTGACCTGATTTTAACCACCGTTAACCATCACCACCACAGCTAAAAGATGCGGATCCTTCGCCAACATTTCTTATCTTAATTTTTATTAATAGTTTATTTAAATTGTACGTTTTATATTGCAAGTTTAATTTCAAAAGTAATAGTAAGTTGAAAAAAAATACCTGACTGACAGTATGACTGTTAACATTTTAAAGATTTACTTCCAAAATATGGTTTCTTTGCCGTCATGTGCTGTCGTAGAACAAGACAATTTGAACGACACCTTACTCTTAAAAATAGGTCGTTTAGGCTACAGGAATTCACAATGGAACGGACGGAATAGTAATTAAAAACAGTATAATACCCACCTGTCAGTCGGGAATAAAAGGACAAATGCAAAAAATAATTCAGTTACAATATAAATGGAAAACAAACACTGGAAACTTGATAGCCAGATACCAAGATCACTAAATATTTATAGGGACTGTTGGCAGCGTGACGTCATATATACGTCAACGCTTGGGATAAATAAGACCATGGCAGTGAATGAGAGTATTACATTGAGGTAATGATTTGCATGAGCATAATTTGCAAGCGACGCGATGTGAGGCGTGTGACGCGCTCGCGTACGAACACTTAGAACTTTGTCACGGTGCCACATTAGACAATAAAATGTAATTTGGTAACGGAAGCCATAGTTAACTAAATATGTTATATAAAACCCAACCCAAATAATAACAAGTACATGAGACATTTAATAGAAAAAACCAGCTAAGAAAGAATTAAATTAAGAAAGGTCTACTTCTGAAAGTTGATTTTATACTTTTTCTGTTTATCTCCTCTTCAGTTCATTAAAGGTAGGCTACGCACTGCACCTCGTTAGCTTGTTGAAGATGGGTAGCGCTCATTTACTAACAAGAGCAAGCGTTTGCTTGCTCTTTTGCTACCTTCTTGTGTAAAAAAAAAACTAAGAACGTATTTTATACTTTAATAAAAAGTTGAAATATAAACTCGTATAAAAATATTGAAGTCTATGCCTGCCTTTCTTTGTTGACAGCACACTACATAAAAAATATATCACTCTTTGACCATGATAATTCCGAAAAAGTGATTGGAATTGAATCGACCATACCTGATGAAGGTGTTAATACTACGGCTACCGTAGGTTAAAATAATCAAATAACCTTTAAATATTACTCGGGGGAAATGGCAAGCATTCGTTAGTCGTCGATAAATGTCATAAAATATTAATTAAATCTACAGACTGGTCGATATGAACAGTTGTAGTACTTTTAAACGAAGTAAATACCAACCAACTTATACATTGATATCGATGTATGAGACCATATTTTTTTTCTCTTTTACACATGCATATACACAAACTCGGACTCGCTCACACACGTCAAAGAATAAATTGTTTTTCTTTTTAATCTGTTTTTACCTTTCACGTCTTTAACTCTGAGAGACCAAACCAGAAATATTTATTATTAGAGATATTGAAATTAACCCAGGCACCGAAACAGTCACTTATAAATCGAATCCGCATTTCAAATTAACTTCAAAACAAGTGAAATATTATGTCAAATCATTGCGCAACTTTGCTCAAGTTATACGAAGACTATGATATCGCTTTACCGATATTGGTCTAGCCTCAATTTCAATAACTACGTCCCCGAATGTCGCATTCGACCAATATTCTTATTCGTCGATTCCATAAACTAAAGGAAATTGCAAAAGCTATTATGTTTTATACAATCTAATTCATATTTACTACCAAGATACCAAGAAGAATTTAGTAGTGTCCATTTATTTATTTATGGTTAATCAATAAAGTTACTAGCAATTGCTTTATGCATACATAAGGTGTTTATGATCCGCCCTGGCTTCGCCCGGGTAGCACTAATGTTGATCCGATCGGCGCCAAACATCATCACCCGCTGAGCCAATCTGAAAGTTTCCTGAAAAATTACTCAAAATCGGTCCAGCCGTTTCAGACTCTTTACATATTGGATTGATATAGCATAAGTACATAAGTATATGAAATTTCAATTCGTCAGGGTAAAAAAAGTTTCGTCACCCTGAAGTTGACATTTGCTTGCACCAGGGGATAGGTCTTTTGTCCATCCCAGATGGTTTATGCGACATCATGGAAGTGTAAACACATTTGCGCTTGCGGGTAAACAAGCCGGTACGAAAACCACATCGACGACCGCACCGTTGATAAGCATTTGCAGGAGGTGCGGCGTTATTGTCTGTCCTATGCCTCCATATTTGTTTTTGAGCCAGCATCACCATCGAGACATCATCGTGAGATTTGATGTCGCATACAGTGGTTTCTCTTCCCTTAAACCTTCCCAGTTCAAAAAATAAATTTCTAAGGTTATATCGCGTTTCACGCTGTACTCAAACCTTAGATTAGACGGCCCACCGGACGCTTGGCTTTAGCTATTTGTTTAAGAAAACCTTACCTAGCAAACGCCCAACTCGCCAAACGAACCCGGCTATACATAAATACATATGTACATAACAAAATTATCGTGTCTGGCTTAAGATCAGACTCCTGCCTTGCTGACGAATCAATACGGTCAGTTTAGTACAGTCAATTTTGTTGAATTTTAGAATAAAATTTTGTCTTATTACTCTATTTTAAATTTATATAATTGTCAATACTTATCCATCTGAACAAAACTGGGTTGCCAGTATACATTACAAGTTGCATCATAACTGCCCACTTCTGGTTACAAACCAAACGTCACTGGAATCCGTCAAAATGTAACTGTATAACTTATCTGTAATGTCACAATTACAACACGATAATTATTATTCAGTATGTAGTACTTTAGCTAATCGGTGTTACATTAGTCATCATGGCGGCGTTGTAATGATACGATCGCGCACGTACTAAATGTAGACAAGCGTATTACTGCGCTATCAGTCTAAGAACTCACAGATAGATTTTCACCCGCGCCCGCCCCGATCGCGGGTCCGCGGTTTCCATAGAATGCATTTAAGTATGTATGTATAAAAATTGAATACATTTTGACGACGATTGTTTCCACCTCCTGCAAATAGAGAAGCGTGCGAGTCGCGGTCGCACTAATCGCACGACTCTTGTCTCGTGAGTTTAGAAATAAAACCGCGGCGGGTGCGGGTAAAATCGCTCTGTGAGTTATTTGACTTAGGGTTGCTATAGTTCACCGAATTTTCAGGGTTGCTATCATTTATAAGCCTAGCATTACCTTCACTTCTACCTAAAAATCGATATGCTAATGTCGAACATGCGTTCTTACGTAGCATTGAAGTTAATTTTTATATTATTTGTCGTCCCCATTCCGGATGAAAAGAATCCATTTTATTTATATATATTTTTTAATAACATTTATTAAGTTTTACTTTTAACAAAATTGTTTGCGTATACAATGTTTATGTCAACGAATTAATTACAACCACAAAAAAAACTTTCAGTTTCTATCGACTCATTGAAACAACGTGTGAATGTGTAGATTCAGAATATTTGATTTAAAACTATTTACCTTCACATGTATATATTTGATATCGATATTAACCATGACATGTGATAACCCTGCTATCCCTTTAGCGCCAAAAATAACCTTTTCGCGGTAAACATCACGTTTGTACGTAAACACGAGCGAGAGCCGAGCGAAATTAGCAACACGAAAGCAGAACTTGTCAATATAGATACATATTCCTACATCCTACATGCTATGTCCATACGCGATAACATTGTTTACATGTCATAAGTATAGTCAGCTATAGCGCGCTAATTATAGCAGCGCGGGAAGAGATCGCATCGACGCCATGTTTAAAAAATAAGTAAAAGAGACAAAAGCACTCGCTACGAAGAGTATCCTACTTTAAATTTAGTTTATCGGTAGGTCTGTATTATTTTAATCGTGTTTTGAGCATTGCAATTAATTATTAATATTAATCTAAATATGTTTTAAAACTATCCATGTCGTAAACGACCTGCCATTATTTAATATTTGTTTAGTGGATATAAAATATATGATTAAAATTTATAACCAACTGTACAGCGAATAGGTTGATCTTGACTCCATAAAGAACAGAAACTAGTATACCAATAAAACAACGGCTCATTATTATTCCTTCTTTATTTCCGAATATAGTCCAAAAATGTGTAATCCTGAACAAATTATAGTTGTATGTCCACTTTTTACTAAAACTTAATTGAACCATTACGATATTTCGTAATACTACGACGAAAATATAAACTATTTACTTTCTCCAGCTTGTAGTTCGTAGTATAACCGCAGTAGGTATTATGAAATTGCACGAATGACCAATATGGACTTATTTATAACTTATTGGTGACATACTATTGAAAAGCAATGAACGGGTACCTATAATTAAAGCGAATGTATTCGTAGACGCAATAATATTTAAACGATGAAGGGCCACAGGGGATAAATAGAAGGAAATATATTTTTTCTGTTTGTTCCCTTCATTGTCAATTAAAGGTAGACAACGCATCTGCAACTCATTAGCTTGTTGTGATATTTATGGATAGCGGTCACTTCATATCGGATATGCTTGCTTGTTTGTCACCTATAAGAAAAAAAACGTAACGCCTGTATTTTACTTCTCTGTGTCGCGAGAGTTATTACTTTCATTTGCATCTTACACATGCTAAATACTAACGTGATCAAGCTATTTGTCCCCCTTACACTTGTACGCCGAATATCAATGGCAAAAAAATTAATCAGGTGAATCAATATGGCCAATATATTCGATGTCACCTTCTAAATATGCCATCGATGACAGAATTTCTTATAAACCTGACGAATTTATCTATCCTATTACGGATAACATGGTAATAGATTGTATGTATATACATCGAGAGAATGTTTACTAAAAATACTTTTAAGAAAAATATTCGTGACATTTTGTTGAAGTATCACTCATCGTCAATGTTTTACTAATTTTTGACGAAAGAATGTTGTTTGCTAATTACCGTAATTATCATATGAAACGTCTTTTGTGAGGAAGGTAATAAGATTGAAGAATGGTTTTATGCAGAGTGGAAAGGCAACAACAAAACAATGAAGTATACTGAGACATGTTAATATCATCAAATAGTTTATTTTGAAATATTTTGAATAGGTTATTTTGAAATATTTGATGAATTATTTTTTTTTACAAAACACTATCGGCTATCTCTTTTACTTACTACAACTCACTTTTTATATTATAAATAAATAAATAAAATAAAACCGTTCTTGTACCCACAAATATAAAGCACCTAATTAATTAATGCATGCAAACTGTTTTGATGTTTATTTTTTTCTTTTTAATTGTAAACCTATATTTGTAACAAGAAATAAAATACTTTATTTTTTTATTTATTTATTTATATATTTTTTATGTTAGAAGTTTGGCAAACGAGCAAGCGGATCACCTGATGTTAAGTGAGCGCTACCCATAGACATCCGCAGCAAGCAAATATGTTGCGGACGCGTTGCCTACCTTTAATGGACAGAGGAGGGTATAAACAGGAAAAAGGATATTTCCTTAACCCCGCTAACCCTCTCACCGTCCAATCTTCCCGTTCCCATCCCATATATTTATAATATGTAACGTTACCATGGCAACCGATATTGTTAACTAAAGTTTTATGTATGTATGGGAATAGGTTTATTTTTGGTATAAAAGGTGACCCCATGTCATTTTCTGTACCCCTGACAATGTGTGTGCAAAATTTCATGATGATAGGTTGCGCCTTGAGGGAGTTAAAGCGTAAAAGAGTTCTACTGTATGAAAAATGTACATCGATTTTTGTATTGACAGAAATTATATTGGAAGCGGTAACACGGCGGGTATCGCGTTGCGTTGAGGCGCCGCCATCTGTTTACCCCAATCGTATTTGGGTCGCTGCGTTTTCGAGTCGTCGGAACGTCTGATTCAAACCAAACATTAACTTACAATCGGTAACAAACATAGTTCGATTAGAGATGATAAATTTTATTTAATCGAGAAGAATGTAGTTTGGTTTCAAAATTAATAATCTTGAAAGAACGAAACTATTTTTAAGTTATTAAAATACTTTCGCTGTACAATTCAACATCAAAACGTAAAAGATGTAAATCGTAAATCTTTAACGGTCGGACCTAATAATAAGTGTTAAACACAATTTAAATTGAATGAACACGAACCAACCTGACAGGTGACGATCCTGTCACCGTTTTAGTGGACAAGGTAAACTTCGTGTTTTCAATTTATATAATAATTATTGTTACATTATATATAAATGTAGAACGCCCCTAAAGATCATGGCATCTGTCTGTTTGTCCTAGTTCCAGTGGATCCGTCAATAAATATTATTCAGAAACACAAAGTTAACCTTCACAAGGCGAATTATAGTTAAGCCAAAAACAAACAGCAATTAAATACATAATTAATAAAGGTTATATATCTCGATTCTGACATCTGGGATCAACGTCGGTCTTCCTCATCAATAATTGTAAACTCTGAGCGTAAAGCACGAATTTAATTATGCATGTACCAGAGCTAACAAACTAACCTAAACTGAACACGCCACAAACCCTCACGAGACAGGTAAACCTACGGGCTTTGGAATATTTATAATTCTCTTTTGGGGCTCCAGCGTGAGTGCTTTTGCCTATTTGTCTTTAAAATAAAGATGAAAGCACTCACATTGAGCCCCAAAAGCGATAGATATTGGGATATAAAAATAGTTGCCTCACACACTGATGAGCTATGTTGTCAATGGTAACTAAAGCTTATCAGGATATACCATTTTATATCTTTATGTGTGAATGTTCATTATCCCAAGATATAAGTTATATTCCCATTGACCTAGAATGCAGAAATTATTAAAAAGTACTAATTGTCAGTAAAAAGAAACACCTAAAGTACCCTAGATTTTTGGCGTACATGAGGTATAGAATATTTTACCCCTAATGCATTTTAATTCACACATACAATACAAATGTAAACGTCAAATCTCAACCGTCCCATTCTTTATAAAAAAATCATTTAACCTACCAAGAAGAGAGCGTACTTCTTCCTTAAAGTTCGGCAACGCGTCTGCAGTTCCTCTGGTGTTGCGGATTCATGGGCGTCTGGCGTCGGCGAACACTTAAAGATAGGGCTTTAAAAATAGTGTTTACGTTTAAATAGGTAGCTTGGTATAATCGTAGGCAGCAAATATTTTTGTAACCAAATTGATCGTAACAAATTATACATGAATAAGTTTAATACTTATAGTATAAAAATAATTATAGTTAAATACATAATTGGATAATAATATAAAAATAAATTTATTATTTAATATTAATATCAAAAACTAGTTAAAATAAAACGAACTTTATATTACTTGCAATAGAGTTGAAATTGCTTTACCTAATAGTTAACAAAAATGCTAGAATACATCCGCCGCGTCGTATCGCTATCTCAGAGGAAACTGGTTGTTCGCCGGCTATCGAAAACGCAATTGTTACTAACTTTTTTAATTATACATTGGTCCCGTGCTATTGTAGTCATATCATAAGCGAGTTTTATTTTTAAATTTAACTTAAATACTTTTTCATAATATTGGCCAGTAACAATGACAATTTGATCAGCCGCGACAACAAATAACTTATTACCTAGTTTTATAATTTTAAGTTTGGCAACACATTAAGACATTCTTTAGTCTATTTCAATAATATCAGCATACCCGATACCACAAATACATAATTCTATTGAATTTAAATTAATGTAATTATCAAAATCGGTTCTCATATCGAAATCTGTTTAAGTATGTAATATAAAAAGGCTGTGACCTTCTAGTGTCGTTTCTTGTTTTCGCAGTGGTCGGTCGATGCAAACGCACGTGTTTTCGAATCTAACCTTGACCTTGCCAATCAGAAAATTGAAGCTAGCAACACCGATACGCCAGACAAACATAACCTGTTGACGATATACATAAATAGTTTGTTAATGTACATAGATTTTAACTTGTAACTTGAGTAAGCAGTTACGCCGAGTGTTTTAATAATAAAGTTTAAGTGAAATTATTTTGTATTTGATTTATACTACGGAGTAGTAAGTAATAATATTTTTAGTTTATCCAGGTTTTATGTCACCGCCCGATTGTGAACATGATACTTAGGAAACTTACTCGTACTACCTACGTGTATTTTTTACCCTCCTTTACCCTCTTATAAATATGGTTATGAATCATTTTTTGCAAACAGTAAGTAAGGTAAAAATAATCTGGCTTTAAAAAGGCTACGCCCCTCTCCCTCCCCCAGTAAAAGCATTGTATTTTACACCCTCCCCTGCCCCAGAAATGGGCATGTAGTATGGGTACGTTCCTTTATAAAAAAGAAAAAATAAGTTTGTTGCTTGACATGATACGTCAAATCGTCAATGATTCGTTCAGTTCACAATTTGCGGTCAGTTTTATGCTTAGATCGATTTTAAACTGATGAAGTTCACGATCGATCGATGACATACATATATACTCTGAAATGTTATCAAATAACCCTAGTAATCGTCATTTTTAATTGCAATATTTTTTGTAACTTGACATTCTGTTAAATATTGTTAACAGTTGTTTACCTCAAATGTCCCGTTGACAGAAAAAGTTACAGTAACGTTGTGTATACCTGTTTCACAGCAAGATATGATTTTTGTAAACAAAAGTTTTTACTGTAAAATCATAAAGTCCAAAATATTTGTAAACAAAAACAACTATTTTAACTTTTATAACATTAGCTATCCATGTTACATAATTTCACTTCAATTTATGTCACGATTTCAAAAAAAATACAACATTGCCGAGGAAATTATAAAAAGTGTAATGGCCGCCATGTATGGTAAATGACCTTTGTTTTTGTTCAGCCTATTGTTTTTTTAAGCACTTTGCACAAAATATACTCATGACAGTAATTTTTGTTGATGTTTCAGGCTTAAAACCACGACCGTAGAATCAATTGCATATTGACCTTAACACGAAAGCATACATTCAGATGATGTCTACGTTTTTAAAAAGCAATTTAACAACGTGCCAAGAATACTATTAACCAAACTTTGGCACTCGCAAAAAGGGAAACTGTCAAAAGAAAACGTTTGCGGTGGATATTAATATGTTAGTAAATTGTACCAGAATCTTTTTTTTTTATGGGACAAGGTCTATCGTACCTTATAATCGACCTTGACCCTAAATACCGAAGTGTGCCGAGGTTGTTCACGGGGCATCGGCCCGCGAAAGTGAAAACGTGTAGCGGGACTCTGAGTTTCATTGCCAGCACTGACCGCGTACAGGTTGGCCACGGTCGGGATACGCGTGCCATTCGTTGTTTTATCGTTTAAAGAAAAAAATGTCGCGACTTTGTTGCGTTTTTTATCTGTGTATTTGTCCCACTTAATTGTTTTGCGATAATGAACGTAAAATATCATTTTTAAATTAAAAAAAAAAACAATTATAACGTTTTGGTTTCCTATCTTAAAGTGTCTTGAATAAATAATTATTACTTTTCATAAGCTTGCACACTGTAAAATACAGATATTGACGAATAATATATATATGCAGATTTAAAAACATATATATATGTTAATAAATATACCCCACGATTGCATATGAGTAGTTAATATCGATTACTCAGAAGAAATCATTAGGTGGGGCGTTAATCTGGTATACATTATGTCTATAGTTGAATATACATATAATTGTCTAGAAACAAAGATGCAGTACTATGTTTTAAGAACATAATAAGATTGTTCCGTAGTAAAATTCTAATCCGTCTGTACTTGACGTGAGGTGTTTCGAGGATTATCTGTCTGTGCGTCTGATACTCATTCGAATTATTATATAAATTACTCAAATTAAAATGAAATTTAGTTGATAACTTTCTCTTTGTATCTTAAGCTTTCAAGTCTTTAAATTGAGATCTTTTAAAATGCATTTCTTTAGGTATCGGATAGGCTTGTCTTATACCAGGCAAGGTGGTGCTTGGTGCAGTTATTTTTTTATGGTATAAGCAAGCAAACGGGCATGCAGTTCACCTGGTATAATGACCACCGATCGCAATAATTGGAATAGATACGTATTCGTTACCAGTCTATTATAAATAAAAAGGAAATAGATAAAGACAAAAGAGAAGACAAAGAAAAGATATGGTTATGGTA
>JWHW01029653.1:147236-165874 GCA_000931545.1 Papilio glaucus | reverse complement strand
CACCACGACATTAACTTAACCGTTCCATTACAGTAAATGAATTGAATGGACTTAAAGTGAAAAAGATAAAGTGTTTGAGGTCTTCACAAATTTCGATGAAAATCTTCTTTCACCGTTTTTCCAAATTTCTAAAGCTTATGATTGCATTGCAATCTAGTACACCTAGAGTACGTGATATAGTGGTAAGCCACTCAGCAACCAATATTTGACAAAAACCGAAAGATAAGTGAGGTTTAGACATCTCGTGTTAAAACCCCTCTCTAAGACAATGTGCAAAGATTAATTTACACAAAGTAATATTCGTGGTATGGGTTTTGGACACCACACTATAATGGCTACCGATAAATATGTCATCGACCGATTGTGAATTTTGTCAGTTCATAATCGGGCTACGTATATTATAAACTGTCAATAAATTGTGAATTGAATGATTCATAGAAAATTTGAAGGATCTCTCTCGACAGTTTATAAACTGTTAGTCAGTTCGTCAATTTGTGAACTGATATGTTTTTGCTTGATAGCGAATCGGTCGGTATAACCCTCCGCGAGTTGATAATGGGTTGGGACCTTGTATATTTTACATCCACGTGACGTCAGCTGTAACTAAAAAATAATTGTTATATTGAATTTAATAATTATGGCGCATAAGCAATTTGCGGGGGCTATAACAGATACATTTGATATCCAAATACTACTTAAATAACATAATTAAATAAATTACTAACAGCGCCATCTATTGACGTGCAGCGAAAAGTAATAAACTGCTACGATTAGAGTTAACAGTGAAATATGTCACCTGTAAATACAATATGTTAAGAAATATACTTAAAAAAGTTTCGTAATAATTACATTGTACAATAATCTCAAAATTTTATAGATTAAGTATTTGTGTAATGTAAATTTTATATATTTGAAATGTTCTAAAAATAAGTCAACTATTTTATTTAAATAAAATGGTAAAATAATACCTGTGTTTTATTAAGTCTTGGCTCAACCAAAAACCTAGTGGCTGAATTTACCTGGAACAGGACGCTAACAACATTTAAAAAATGAACAGCTGTGATTTACCGGCGTTCCGGACAGCGTTCAATACGCTCGGACATATTGCATAAGTTATTTAAAAAGGTGGCAAACGAGCAAGCGGTCGATTTAAAGTGACCGCTACCCATAGACATCTACAAGATAATAAGTTGCTAATGTGTTACCTACTTGGTATTTTTGTTGTCATTATCAGCAAGGTGGAAGCCTGAACGAGGGTCGATTTTTCCCGATCCGAAAAATCGATCCCCGACCCACATCCAGGTGACTCCCGAAAGCTTGACCAGATCATCGGTCCATCTTGTGGGATACCAACGCTGCGTTACAAAATCATTTGGTCTTCTCTGCCACATGTTTACGAGCAATGTGCCCTTAGGTAACAAATTGAAAAAAAATAGCACCTAAGTAGCTCTCTCCAGTAAATAAATTAAACAAAAATCAAAAATTATCTCGAGCCGTAAGTAATTATATTGGAATTAATGTTGATAAGTAATCGCGTGTCGCTTTCAACATCGCTATCTACCTGTTGTTGGGTTTTTACAAAATTGATAATATTACATTTCTGGTATATCCTTGATGGAAATCATAGAGCAATAAACAAGGGCAGAGGTCAAGTCACGAGGTTATTAGTGATTGTTTATGGAATGAGATGATCTATCCGAGGAACCATCTCGTCGAAGGCAACAGTGGAGCCAGCAACAACATCTAAAATGCGACCTCGTAGAAGACGCATGAAGTAGAAGTATTCTGCATTTCGTCTGATGAGTGCCGACCGGAGGCCCAATTTCAATTCTCTTACCCTTCTCATCCTTATCTAATAAAGAAAGGAATGGAAGAAGAAAAGGCGATGGGTACGTAGACAAGGCAATATCTTTTTTCCTATCTTCTGTCCATTGAAGGTAGGCAACGTATTTGCAACTCATTAGCTTGTTGCGGATGGCTATGGGTAGCGGCCACTAAATACCAGGTGGCCCGCTTATTCGTTTGCCACCTTCTTCTATAAAGACCTTATTGAGTCAAGTTTACGACCACTACATCCTACGTTATAAAAGGTGACACAAACACACGGAATACAATATTATTATCATATATTTTGTACCTATTTTTAATATTTCTGTATCTATAATTATTTTTTATCTATTTTTATACAATCGGAGTAATAAATCACAGCTATCTAAATTGAAGATACGTCCAGCGTTATATAAAGTTGGAACGGAAATGCACGTTCACACTGCTCGCCCGCTACGATGACGTACACGCTGGGGATTCTTCTCGCGACGCTCCTCGCTGGGAGCTTAGGTAAGTGAGCACGCCTGTAACTCAAAAATTATGGATGGGAAGCGGAAGGGGATTGGAATTCTGCATCCTATTTTACCGGCACCTTGCTCGTCGGGCCAGAAGCACAATCGTGTAATAGCACTATTTCACGCCATTGTTCTGTGAGGTCCCGCGTGTCGCTGCTGCGGAGCGCTATGACTGGCCAATAATTTTGATTATTCTTACACAAAACATTGTATAACCCAACATTACTTGTATTATAGCTTTGCCAACGCCCGACACCGATGTGAGCCAGTTCTACGGGCACTCGGACCCCACGGGCCGTATCGTAGGCGGCTCCCAAGCGGGCAACATTCCCTTCATGGTGGCGCTGTCCAGCGGCCTCGTCTCGCGCTCCTTCCTGTGCGGCGGCTCGCTGGTGGGGCGGCGTCGCGTGCTCACCGCAGCGCACTGCATTGCCGCCGTCTTCTCCGGCGGATCACTCGTTAAGTAAGTGCAATACACCGATACATATACTCGTATGTATACTGAAAAATATTCGCACATGGTCTATTGTTTTTTTTAACAGCATTCGCCCTGGTTTATTCCACTCTGATCACCTGGGTGATCAAAGTGGAATAAACCTTTGCCTTGTGCATTCGTGAAGTTAATTTGGGATGACAATAAATGTTTCGGTATTGCTATCATGCTATCCTGCGCTCAATGTAGTCGAAATAACGTGCAACTATTTGCATGGGATAATGAAAGAGATATTTATTGCATGTTGTTGATATTCACCAGCAGCAATATGTCTCGTTACCTGCGTGATTCTAGTTCCAGATTCTTAAGACTGTTTCAAATTCAGTTCGTTTTATATCCCAGTTCCCTCCGCGGCACGGTAGGCACGAACCGCTGGAACTCGGGCGGCACGCACTACAACTTCGCGCGCAACATCACGCACCCGAACTACGTGGCGGCCACGATCAAGAACGACATCGGGCTGCTGGTGACTACCGCAGACGTTGTGCTCACCGGCAACGTTCGGCTGCTCCCCCTCAACTACGACTTCGTCGGTGCTAACGTTGGCACCACTGTCTACGGATGGGGAAGGATAAGGGTGCGTTTGGGCTCTTTACTTTAATTTCACTTTATTGCACACCAAAAAAATAGTTTATTTATTTATTTTGAGAAGACTAACAGAAAATTTTACATGATAAGTATAAAATAAGAAATAGACAGGTCTTCACGATTAGATGAATCTTACAAAGACATTGTTGCGTGAGCGATAACAAACATAAAGTAACAAAAGATTTACAAGAGAAATTTAACTGATAACAATTTCTGTTATTTGAAATTTTTTTCACAAATTTAATTGTTGTGTAAATGTCTAAATCTGAACATTTTGAGTGCTTATTAAGATCCCTTCTTAATAAGCACTCTTACTAAGAACCTTATATTGTAGCTTGTAGCTTTTTATCACAGTGTGTGCTTAAAATGTACTTATTATCAGTAGAAAACGGAAAAGGAATTCACCATATCACTGTCGCGTTGTTACAGCAAGGCGGGCAGATATCGGCGACGCTGTTGCAGCTCAACAAGAACACAGTCGACGGCAACCGCTGCGTGACGGAGGTGGCGCGCTTGGCGGCGCAGTTCAACATCCGCGCGCCGGCCGTGCAGCCCCACATCGAGCTCTGCACCTTCCACTCCCTCAACCACGGCACCTGCAATGTCAGTAACCACATTTAAATCATTTAATATCGTTGTCGAATGAATATCTGCTTTAAAATAAATTTGTTAATCGCTTTGTTGACTTTGTTGAGCAGATATTTGTTCGACAACGATGATATATAGGCATTAATTAGCGTAATTGGCCATGTGCACGACTTGCAACTGCTATCCGAAGACGACAAGTTTTGGATGTCTTCATTTCTAGGGCCGTCATCCTGCCCTCCTACAAATTTTATACAGCTGAGACATTGCACTCTCGGCCATCGGGTTTGTTCTGTGTACACATGGTTCGCATTTGTTCTTCTCTCTAATGCACCAAAAATGCAACCCATCCTTACAATATCTTGATTCCTCTCCCATTACATATATCCATATAAAAACTTTCTGAAGGAAAATTGCGTGAAAACAAGCTTTTAATTTAAATTTAAGCTTCTGGCTTAATAAATTAATCAATCGCTTACAAGGAGGTGGATTTATAAAATCTGATGGCGGGTTCAGAATGTAAATGTGTGTTGTGTGCAGGGTGACAGCGGCAGTCCACTGATACGTCGGGACCGCGGGCAGCAGATCGGCATCGTGTCCTGGGGGCTGCCGTGTGCGCGCGGAGCGCCCGACATGTTCGTGCGCGTCAGCGCATACAGGAGCTGGCTCACCTCGAACTTGTAACGGAATAAAGCAATAAACGACTTCATAATGATGACCTGTTTTGATTTCCCGTCAAACTTTCGATCGCGGTAGAGTCCTTAGCGGCAGCAGCCGTTGTGCAAAAAATCCAGATCAGCTCCTTGGGAAGGGGTAAGCTTTTCTTTAGCCTGTAGTAGTGTTAAAACGCCTTATGACCCAGGACTATCGCAGTGTACTCCCTACTAATATTTAGATGCTATTTTTTGTTTAGGGGGGAAATCTTAATCAAGATACCCTGCTTCCGGGAGAAAGACAGAGGTATGTGAGGTTTTGCTCTCTAAAACGGTTGTTGAACGGATTTATTATGATTGAAACCCCTTAAAAGGAGGTGGGGGGCTTCGGGATCTCCAGTAGAACGCACCGGTGTCCACTGCATTGAGCTTGCGGAGCCTGGAGGTGCTCTCCTTGCACTTTTCTAGCGCAACGGCAACGCAGGGCCACGCCACGTTACCGTCTTCCCTATCCCGGGATATCTAGATACTACTACTGTTAAAGCCTAAAATAAGACGAAGGGGTCGTCCACCTAAAGGTCTATTTGTAATGGATCTAACTGCCACTGGTTAGTCTGTTCAGGTTCTGTACTAGTTCTATCCAGTTATGTTATTTTTGCAGACTTACAACAGTGGATATATGACGACATAAGTACCTATACCTAAATTTTCTGCTCGTAGATAAGTAATTGATATTCTTTATCGTTAATAATCTGGTTGTTCTTACGTTACCTATAATTTCATCAAGTAATTAGTGACGCAATATGAAAAATCACATAGATTAGACTTGCGTATACGTTATAAACGAATTCGTACGTCGGTAAAAAACACAAACGTTTTCAGCGGTGGTACAATGATGGAATTTAAAGTTGGAGTTCTTCTGGCGACGCTGCTGGCGAGCAGCTTGGGTGAGTTTACCTTATACAGTCACAACACAATTGTTAATCTAATTTCTGATGTAATACCGTAAAATAAATAATTTTTGTAAAAGACAACACAACGTTCATGAAAAATGTACTGGTATATCGATTGGGATATTTGTTAGCCGTTTACTTTTAACTACTCATCATTTGTTATCTTTTGTAGATCTTAAGATAGAATTTCGAAAAAAGATCTATTTATACGTTAATAAAAAAATACTTTCAAAGTGTAAATGGTAAAATTCGATCGAATTTGTCACATATCTTTTATCCCGAAAATTAAACTGTTCCCGATGTACATAAAAACTTAATTTTGTCGGTTGCTATGGTTTCCCGTTTTCACAATAACAACTTTTCCAAACATGTTTCCTATAACTCGAAGTTATTATACGCGGAACCATCTTACAAAAATCTCCGACGTGCAAAATGTAAAACGAAAGCGAGCAAAGCCGCGGGCAACAACTAGTTAGATAATCCACCTATTATTTATTATCTAATTCAACCCCAAAAAGACAACTGTGTGAGCTTTTATTACTGGATAGTAACCCTTTGTCGGTTACCTTAACTTTAAGAACTCTCTTCCCGGGTTACCTCAGACAATACTGGTGTCCATAGAATCGGGTGACGTTCCGTTGTCATTTGAATGGAAAGCCTATCACTTACAGACGATAAGGTTCGAATTCATAATACTTGAATACTGATCTCATCACTGCTGGAGCTCCGGAGCTTCTCAATACCCACTTCTACGATTTAATCGCATACAATTGAGAGCAATTCGAATTGTCAACAAGCTCTCGGCTCGAACCTCTAGCCTTGCAAAGACACGTCGCATCCATTTGACATTTCTACCGTTCTTCTTAAGAACTTCTGCCACATTTGCAACTATTGGTGCAAAGCGTTTGAATATGGCTACCATTCAACTCGACCGTGTTCCAAATTCCACAAATTCTTGTCCGGTTATTACGGTTTTATGGCAACTTCCTGACTCCCACAACTGCTATAGTATTATGATCTGTCGCCAGGGGTTCTACTGTACCTGCATGAATTAAGGTGTCCAGGGCATCTGTACCAACAGTGCTATGTCCCCGCATTATGATATCTTATAGCTTAATATCTGAATATGTCTGGAGAGAACTGTTATGTATACTTCAACCTTTAAATGCTTGAAGTACCCGTTGCCAAATACATATCTACTAGTTATTGGTAAGGTCATCAATCTCGTCTAATTAAATCTAATAAAAAATGATACCATTGATAAAACTAAAGTGATTTTAAAGGCAACATTGATCGTGTAAATCGGATAAGCGTCTAATAGATTAATCAATTACAAAGATAAAGTACTTAACGTCGATGCTTCGTTATCTCGGTATCTTAGTTGCGAAACGATGTAGAGCTCTGATTGACCAAAAGAAGCAGTGTTTTTTTTTATCAAACTTTTCACTGTAGATTACTAGTTTTTTCCAGTCTTTTAGCAATTCAAGTTGCTTTCAATAATATTTATAAGTATTCAAATATTTCATCTTTGCATTAATACTAACGTACCTGCAAACCTCGACCGGCATGAACGTTGACCTGTTATAAGCGGATTTAAACAACTTTTTTTTTTACTTGTTTTGTTATTCTTTAAGTGTTTTTCAAATGTAGAACACATTCAGCTATCTCTGTCTACGTCATTAGAGTAAAAGGGCGTAAAAGGTTATTTATATATTTATAAGGATATAATTGTTATAAATCTATCAAGCAATACCAGAGCACCGTTATATTTAGCAAAATACGTCAATTCTATTTAGAAGTGTCCTGCCAAAAAGATTATAGTACATAAGCGAAATAATTCAAGCAAAGATATTTAGGTAGAGTGTTCTGTATTATAACGAATAATTATCATCTTACAGCCACCCCTGTACCGCAGCATGACTTCTCCGATTTCTTCATTCATGCGGACCCGAACGCGCGCATCGTCGGCGGCAGCCAGGCTCCGGAGGGTAGCGTTCCTTACATGGCGGCAATGTCCAACGGCCTCCTGGTCAGGAGCTTCGTGTGCGGCGGGTCGCTGATCAGTAACCGGCACGTGCTGACCGCCGCCCACTGCATCGATGCGGTCTACTCTTGGGGTTCTCTCAGCAGGTAAGGAAAATTTGCTAATATTATGAAGTTTTGTAAAGGAAAATTATGCCTCCTGCAAACCCAAAGAAATCTGCAACGATCCTGCAGACACTCTGCCATGTAGGACAGAAAGGGGTTATAGTCAAATATTTTTATTTTCCGTCACTCTTCTGTGACGTCGAGATTCTTCACCTGTCGCTTTTCAAGTATATCACACACCAGGCTCATTCATATAGCTGCCGAGCTCTATCACAGTTGTGGTCGCAGTTTCTGAGCACGCCAGAGTCATGGTCCTGATTTTTTTTCTCCAACCTCTTGCAGCTCTCTCCGTGTAACAGTGGGCACCAACCGCTGGAACGCGGGCGGCCAGTCCTACAGCCTCTCGCGCAACGTCACCCACCCCAACTATGTATCCTCCATCATCAAGAACGACATCGGCATCCTGGTTACGTCCTCAAACGTGGTGCTGTCCAACCTAGTAAGGCTGGTAGCCCTGAACTACAACCACATCGGCGCCGGTGTACGCTCCAGGGCCGCTGGTTGGGGAAGAATAAGGGTAAGTTGTTTTAGTCTACTTCAATAGAACTGAAATTATTTGCGAAAGTATAAACTATGATCTGTTTTATAATAATAAACATAAAAAGTGTAGAAAGAAAACTGTTTACTGTATCATTGGAATCCAAAAAAATATCTTTCGATGATTTGGGCATGTCCGATGATGAATGAAGAAAGAGAGGCAAGGAAAACTTGTGTTGCAGATAGTTTTAGACAATTTATATTGGTCAAATTGGTTTCATACTAAAAGCTAAAATGTTGTGAACTTCTTCAGATAAATTAACATAATTTCTAGTTACATATGTACAGGTTTAATCTCCTCCTCATCCCTTGCTGTTTTCCTTATTACCTTATCTACGTTTCCTCTCTCCTACATAAAGGCTGGCAACCCATCTGCAGTTCGCCTTTTTGCTGAGGATGTCTATGGGTATAGTGGTCGTCTAGTGGTGACCACAAAACATTATGTGAACCTCTTCGTTCTTACATAAAATTGTTACATTGTACATCTTATAAAAATCTTCTATTTAAATTGTTATAGTATTTAATGTGTGAAATCTTCTCAGCAAAACGGAGCTCTGTCTCCCACCTTGCTGGAGCTGGCGGTGACAACGATCGACGGGCAGCAGTGCGTGCGCGACATGGCGCAGCGCGCGGCCGAGCTTAACTTCCGCGCGCCCCCAGTGGAGCCCCACATCGAGCTCTGCGTCTATCACTCGCCCGGACACGGCATGTGCAACGTGAGTATCCAACGCTCACTTAGCATACGAGCGTCTTATATATAGAGCGTCATAACCCTCAGGTCAGCGCCGCAGTGCGGGAGAGTGCGTGCGGTATAATACATTCAACCCTGAACTCTTTTTGAACTACCTTAAGTTACTCTCGGACATATTTAAGCACATTATCGACTACACCAGTCAGTATTATAGATAGAATTTTAAAGGTATACCTCTAAAGAACCAAAGTCCTCTTGAAAAAATATAATCAAAAGACCTTCGATGTCGAGTCGCAATTACTTCTAAATTGACAAGAAGAATCTTGTTTTAATTGGTACTATACCCCTACACAATACGCCACTTGCTATCATAAAAAGAATGCCGATGCCATTTAGACACAAAATATCTCATTTGGGTCTATTGTTGTTACAACTGTGACCTAGGAATTCGAGAGCCATAAGCAATTGCTCATCAAACAATAATATTTTATACTACAGCTATGTTATACTCATACAAAATTACCAGTCAAAAGTGTTCCATAGTGACAGCAACATTCGCTCATGTCTTATGGTATAAAAAGGATAGCGTGATAAACGTGTCACGTGACGTGAACTAAAGGAAGGAAAACGTACCAATTGCTACGTTTTCGAGTCTTCTCTTTTCACTCCCTAATGACATATTTGCTACATTTTTGTATTGTATATCATTGTCCTCAACTCTTTAATAAAGTGAGCTGTCGCTGACCTTCGGCTGTTACTATTGCAGGGTGACAGCGGCAGTGCGCTGGTGACAGAGAGCAACGCGGGTCAGATCGGTATCGTGTCGTGGGGGCTGCCGTGCGCGCGCGGGGCGCCCGACTTGTTCGTTCGCGTCAGCGCCTACAGGGACTGGATCACCCGCGCCATGGCTTAAAGTAACAGGATCTATAGTTGCGTTATGATTTAAAAAATGGACAATAAAGACTTGAAATATAAAACAGCAAAATAATGTAACTTGAGTCTTTAAATTGAAGCCTGGAAAATAAAGATTTAATAACAAACCAAGTTTTATTTCGACATTTTATTGATTTTTATTCCTCTACGGTCTTTGCATCGACATAAATGTCGAGTACCCCTGTGACTTTCTATTTACCGAGGACCTTGTAGTCATGGCTGAGTCCAGGCAAAAACTCGGTGGAAATTATTCACTTTATTCTACATACATGTTTGTGTACACACCGACGTGAACACTCAAAGTCCTAGAATCTACCGTCCGGTTAATTTCATCGTAACATCTGGAATGTATTATGATCAAGCGTTTTTATATCTGACTAAATTATATCGAAGAAGTTAAAAAAAAAACAAAACATGTGTTTTTCACTTATGAGAATTATAATTCGGAACATGGCCATCAGTTCACACTTATTAGGTGTAGTTTTTTTCTAACTATCTAACTTTTTACTACTTATTTAAAAATATCTTAAAACAAACTGGTTTATTATCTGTTTTGCTGCAATCGATAACTTTCTTTTAGCATAATTGGTGTAAATAGGCCGCAGATGCTGTTTTATACCGCTAGATGGAGCTGGTCTACATTTCAGTTAACATTACTTAGTCTATGACGTCACTTAGGGCAGGTTTTTTTGTGACTTTTTTTTTGTGACTCCCCCCGACCGGTTTCCCGCCTTGTCGTGGCGGTGGGGCTCAGTAACCGTGGGTGAAGCCAAGAGGAACCCACGGCCGGTCCGTGAGGCAGGACCGGCTAGAGGGGCCGCTCGGGGTGGGCTACTGGGCAGTCCGCCCCTCGAGCGAGCCGGTGGCTGCGGAGACCTGCCCCCACAGCGAGTGAGGGTGAGTCGCGGAGGAAGAGGAGTGCTGGTATTGCGGTGTGCCACTCGCCCTGCCCTCCGCGACTCAGCGGGGTCGCATCGCAGATGCGGCGGCGGTGGGGCTGCGAGGGGAGGGATTAGCCCACCTCTTGCAGCCGCATTTCACGTAATCCTGGCGGCAAAGCTGGGACCGTGGGCCTCTGTCTTTTTCAAGACGGGGGCCGTGAGGAGTGAACCTCTATAAAAAACTCAAGGTGGCGCCAACGGGGGAGGGCAGGGAACCCCGAACCTGCATTGCACGGTGTCGCCTCCGAGGTGCGCCCCAGACCATCTTGGGCCGCGGCGCTCTTTTAAGGGCGTAGCGCGAGGCCCCATCCCGGAGCGGCCAGTGGGCGTCGCGGTGTCACATGCTAGTCATGTTCCCGTGGCGCCCACACCATGGCTGTGAGGGAACGTTTGGTTTTAGTGGGTACGCCCCTCGTGGGGTCAGCCCCACAGACCCCCCTGTTGCCCTGAACAGTGGACATGCATAAGGCGCATTTTCCAAACGTAAAACAAAAAAAAAGTACTTGGGGGGCCTACCTTTATTATCAAGTTACAAGAAAAATTATAGATCTGCAATATTTTTTGCTACAAGTAATGCAATATTGACTTTGTAACCGTTTTTTTTTTCGTTGTAAAATCATTAATTTTTACCGGTTTAGTTAATGGTCTGGTTTTTTTTTCGTCATAAAGGATGCGATTAATCTACAATCGGCTGCTCAATTTTCCATCCAATCGATTGTTTCTTCCGCCCTGACTTGGGTGTATTCAAATCAAATTGCTGACTATCAGCTGATGTTTATGTTGGGTCTCTACGCAGTGATCAGCTACGGAGTTGAACGTTATAGCGTATTGAACACCAGTACCGCCGGACTTATTTATTCAAAATTGATTCGTATTACAAGAGATGTACGTGTTTTATGTGTACGGTCGTTCAGCGTATAATTTTAGCAAATTTCTTTAGCTTTCTGTCCAAATTTTAATCGTGATGTCATCAAAACTGGCTTGTTACATACTAACCACATAATCGAAGTCGGGACGCAATCATTAGTTGTGTTTTATCTGTAGCTAGACCAATGATCAAAGGAAAAAGTTTTAAAAAAATAGTAATCAAACTTCTTGCTTTATCCACAACGAAGTTACAAGAGGGTCAAGTGCCGGGAGTCGCTTTGAGAAAAGGATCGTTACGGCTGTGCTCGACTTGGCGGCTGCATTACCGTGCCCCCGGATGCGGGTTATATTACTAATAGATGTCATAGAAGAAGTTCCATAACAATAAGAAATAACCACGTGTCGATTTACAAACATTCACTCGTTTTAAAAACCGTATCATGTTAAGAAAAGAAATGTCGACATGCTTTAAATTGATACGCGCCACGCACTGGTGCTAGCAACTGTTTCAAAACAGTATTCGGTTCGAAATTCGGTTGCCTTATCTACTAAATGTGGTGTATTGAATTGCCTTATAATTGAATTCAAATGGAAGGGGAGGGGACGATGTTAAATTTGTACTTGAGCGTCATTGAAGACCTATTGGATTTTAAAGATAGAAGGTAAAAAGAAAAAAAGGTTTTATAATATTTTTTTCATTTAGCGGTGGAGGAGGTCTACAGTTTTGCAAGAATGAAAAAAAAATACTCAAACGCGTCAAGTGTTAATAGTGCACACATCCAGTGTCCCCGATAACGGAGGTGAATAATCTGTCGGTTTTAATGTCGGTTAAAACAATTTGCATATAAACACCGAGTTGTTCGACGAACGTGCAAAAGTTTCCGGTCGAGCAAAGATGGTATACAAATTTGGCATTATTTTATTAGCGCTATTTGTTGTGAGATTAGGTGAGTTGTTCTTCGCTTAATAGATTCTTTTCTTCACAGTAATATTATCTTTTTGGTTGAAAGCTGCGATAAACGCAAAAATGTAATTTAAGGTTTTCAAACATTACGGGAAAAGTTCGCGGACATTTGTTACTCAAATATATCTAATTATGTCATCCTCGGCTGTCGTAAGTCGTAGTCGTAAGGGACACTTACTGGAGTGAGCTCGTGAAAGGCCATAAAGATCCTATGCGACCCTTATCCAGAGCACTCTCGCGGCCTTGACAGGGTCTTAGATTCTTCTTGGTGGCATGTCTACCTGCCCTCCCTCCTATTAGTCAACGAGCTGGGAATAATTTAATTTAATCGACAATTGTCCAGCCTAAGCTGAACTCTAATATGATTGATCGTATACATATGAGGTCAACTTATATTGCATATATTTCTTCATATTATCTTTCATCTCCTACTTTAGACCTTTAGGGGATGAATGTAGAAAAAAAGAAATCCTTTCTTAGTGCTCCCTACGTAATAACAAATCTCCGTGCAAAATTTCAAATCTCTAGACCCAGTAGTTCGGACTGTGCGTTGATGTATCAGTCAATCAGTTCCTTTTTTATATATAGATGTATATGTAAGTAAATTAATAAAAAAATCGATTACAAAAAACATATGCTCTTTCGTGATGCGAGGTTTCGAGGGCCAATTATTAATATAATACAGCTACCACCTACGAGTATGACACCTCCGAGCTGTTCATCCACGCGGAGTCCCGTGCGCGGATCCTTGGCGGAGTGCCGGCGGACGAGGGCTCCATGCCTTACATAGCGGCCATCACCATCGGGGCTGCTGTCCGGAGATTCCTGTGCTCAGGCTCACTGGTCAGCACCAGGCTCGTGCTGACGGCAGCTCACTGTATTACTGCTGTCTTTCATTCTGGATCTCTTAACAGGTAGGTTTTGATTTTAATTTTCCTGATTTTTCCATAAAGGGCAAACCAGCAGCGGGTCGCCTAATATGCACTACATATTAACAAGTCCAGGTCTTAGACTCTTTGTTTATTAGATTAACTGCCGGCAGTCGTACCCAGTAGCAGTATGGAATTGATGAAATTTCATACACATTTTACTTTTGTCTCTATTTACCATCCCATATACTTCTTCTTCTGTTCTTTTTATCCACTCCATGTGTTCTTCAGACACTACATGACAGCGTAACTGTAACCAGTTGTCCTAGAAGTAAACGAACACGGTAACGCGGCGTGACGCAAACATATCGAGGCGTTGTATGTATTTGTAGCCTTTGTTGCCGCCATAATCAGCTGCGCCAAGTACAGTTTCTATTCCCATCAGTGACTCAGATCGCTGATCAGTACTGGGCACTTATTATTAGGGAAACCACTTCCTTTTATGCCACCTTCTTCCATAAAACTACATGTCTTCGTTCCTATTTCCAGCACCCTCAGCATAACGGTCGGTACCAACGTCTGGAATGAAGGCGGTCAATCGTACAATATATCCGGGAACATCACCCATCCGGACTACGATGCGAAGTACGTCAGGAACGATCTGGGATTCCTGATCGTCGCAAAGGATGTCACACTCTCCAGCAGCGTGCAGTTGGCGCGCTTAAGCTTCGAGTACGTCGGCGAGGGTGTGGAAGCAACGGTTGCCGGTTGGGGAAGAGTAAATGTTAGCATTGTTTCACTAAACTATAAGTATTTGCGTTATTGTATTTTAGCATGTCCTTACATTCTGTAGGTTTCGAACCCAGGCAGGCGCTTTACTTTATGGAACTGATTTCACCACCACTGCTCCAAAAAAAACGGTGAAGGAAAACATCGTGAGGAAGTCGGCATGTCTTAGAACCACCAAAGTTGAACACATGTGACATCCGCCAAACCGCACCGGGCCAGCGTGGTGGATTACGGCCCGTACCATATCGGAGAGAAGGCCTGTGTCCCTGCAGTGGGGAGACATACTAAAAGAAGGCTGGTTTATTATAAATTGGAGAAAGCTTCCATCAAGTAGCAATTCCAAAATGTAACCGACCTCAACACTCAACTCTGTTACGTTTAGTAGTGTCACAACTACAAAATAACTTATCTATAACTAGCTGATCCGGCAAACTTCGTTCCGTCTATTTATTTTCGTGCCCGTTAGTTTTTCTTTAGCGATAACTCCCAAGATATTCGTTTAAATTATGTAGTGTAAAGGATTATCTTAAGGTGCATGCAACTTACGTATTTCAGTTGATAAAAATTAATACTATATAAGTATAAATAACTTTCCAATTACCACACTGTACATAATCATTTAGAAGTTAAAAGGGTTATAATAAGCTCTCCGTAAAAGATAGGTATATGCTATACCTGTAGATCTTTTTAAGATATACAATTCCGTAGTATATTATCTGTATACTTTGATCTGTCACGTAAGGTTTTGCCAGCATTTGCAATCTCTGAATGTGTCTGCTTTCGAAAGAGTTACAGATACCTAAAGTGGGGGGAGAGGATATTATTAAACAGGAGGAGGAAAGGGTAAGGTGGAGGACTGGCTGCGGCCTATCACTCATCGAATCAAACTTCTTCAATTCCTTTGATGAAACGCTTCTCTACGTCCATATCCTCATAAACTTCACCGGTGCAACAATTATACGCAAACAGGAGATATACACAGTCAATGTATAAATGTTGCAGAGGTCGCAACCCCTGTCAGCCGAGCTGCTGGAGCTGGACATGACGACAGTGGATGGGCGGCAGTGCAAAGAGGAGGTGGCGGCGCGCGCGGCAGAAATGCGCTGGCCCCCGCCTGGTGCTCTGTGCCTACCACTCGATTAACCACGGCGTATGCAACGTATGTACATCTGGTTTTTATTTAGTTTTTTTTTTATCAAAGAAGTTGGCAAACGAGCAAGCGGATTACCTGATATTAAGTGTTCGCTACCCATAGACATCCGCAACAAGCAAATGTGTTGCGTTGCCTACCTTTAATGGACAGAGGAAGGCATAGACAGGAAAAGGATATTTTCTTTCCGCCGTTAACCATCCCCCGTCCACTCCTCTTCCCGTTCCCATCCTATCCTTATGAGGAAAGGCTGGGAAGGGGAAGAGGACTGAAATTAGGCCTCCGGCCTTAGTTAGTTAGTAGATCGTGGAATATGGTACAAGATAAATCTTATAGGTACTAAGATAGAGAATCATCATACCACTTGTCCAATGTGCGGTTCTCTGCCGACGTCTTCACGGATAACACCTTCACTTAAGTTAGTACTGACTGCCCTAAGTATGTTGCAATCTATAAACTGTTCCTTGTGCCGCTTATATACGAACTGCGACAGGTATAATTCTATACTATCATATCTCTGGAAGAATTTATACTGGTGATCCGCCCCGGCAACACTAGAAGGACCGTCACAGGATCACCCGCTAGGCCAATCTTTAGGAACTTTCTGTCTGCAGGGCGACAGTGGAAGTCCTCTAGTGGAAGTTGGCACTGGACATCAGTGCGGTCTCGTGTCGTGGGGGCTGCCGTGCGCGCTCGCAGTTCCGGACATGTTCACACGGATCAGCGCCTACGAGGACTGGATCAAACAAGTTATACATAACAATACAGTGGCTGTAAATGAGACTAAAGTTTAAATATTCTATATCTTGTATCTACGTGTAACCTTAGACACTAACGCGGTGTACACACAAACTAAAGTTTCACAAACTTGATGTAAATCAAAACTTGTATGTATTTGTAACTTAAGAATGTAATAATATTAAATGACTAGCTGTGCCCCGCGGTTTCATTTAAAAGAAATCAATTCATCGTAAATAACAAACCTTCATTCCCCTTATATAACTTTAGAGACTGAATTTTTGAAAATCTCTAAAAAGGTATGTAATTTGACACTTTAGACACATTTAAGGAATCTTTTTTAATGCTCGCCTACGTAATAACAGATAAATCTGTGCGAAATTTCAAATCTCAAGGCCAAGTAGTTTGTGCTCTGTGTTGAAATATCAGTCAATCCGTTTATTTTATATGGGTATCACTTATGTTGACCCGATCGCAACCAAACTTCATAGGAACGTTAATGAACGCGAAGCTAGGACGATCTGAACATGTCCTGAAAATTACATCGAAATAGGTCTAGCCGTTTAGAGACCTATATACACAAAGCTTGTATATAACATATCCATATAGAAGATATACGATAGTTCAATTAATAATGTTTAATTCAATTAGCTAATCAGTCAGTCTCCAAGTGAATCAGAACTCTGCCTACCAACCATCGGAAACATCGTATACACAATTATTTTTCTGAGACAGTGTTAGCAATAGATGTTTGCTTTTAATTAAAGATCACAAATATGACGGATTATGTGTAACATGATGGAGTCAAAGCCCTAGAATGGTGGCGTACTGGTGACGCTGTGTAGGTAGCTACCTAGTAGCTACTAAAGGACCGATGATCTGGTCAAGGTAGCAGGAGACTACTGGACGGCAGTTGATCGATCTTTGAGGTGATCAATGTGGGACGCCTGCGCCCAGCAGTGGGCGTGATGATGACGATGAACTAACATCGGAACCAATCTTAACACATGTTCATACAAAATAAGTAAAAGTTCATTGGAAATAACACTTGGAAAGAGGAATTTGTTACTGAAATATCCTGAAACAAATTACTAAGTTTGTTTGAAATCCCTCTGGTTACGTCTAGAATAAATGAAAATTGCTTACATGTTGGAAAAAATACTTTTATTAGAAAAACAAGTATCGCTTAATACAACGATTAACTCACTAAAACATATTCACATTCGATTAAAAAAAAAATAACGTTGAATAAAACAATTATAAAAATAAAACTTGACTTATTTTAAAACAAACATTCAGTCTAAGAGCTGTACAACAAACAAAATAACAGCAAACCTACTTATAATAAAAAAAATCAAACATTTTTTAGTATGGCAACTAAGAATTCTTTGTAGCTGCTAATCCTGACGTAGACGTCGGGGAAGCCCCGCGCGCATGGATGTGCCCACGAGGCCAAACCCACCTGCTCACCTGTCGCCTGCACTATCAACGGACTGCCGGAATCACCCTGGAAACGTTACTTTCTTTACCAAAGGGAAAATATCAATTTTTTTTTCTCTTACAGCTCTTAAGTATAGGGTTATTTGAGGCCAACATTTGGGCGTTTAAAGGGTCTTGAATTATATCATACCTGCTGACCCGGCAAACTTCGTTCCGCTGTAGAATTAAGTTGTATTAATTTTGCTGGATAGGCTATACCCGGGTCAATTATTTTATTGAAAGCATATCGAGCTGGAGTACAGTGGGTGCTAGCAAGGGGCGCGATGCGGGGGTGGTCGCATCAAGCGAACAGTCCCGACAAAAGAACGGAACGTTGTGTGAGACCCGCGCTTGATTTTATTTTCGCGCGCATCAGTTTTTTGTGATTCTCCTAAGAGAATCATTTAAATTATATGGTGTAAAGGATTATCATAATGTACATGAAATGCTTGAGGTAAGCAAGTAGTGGAAAGCACTTACATAGCAGAGTCCGTGACCGATCGAGTGGAAAGTACAAATTTCCAATTCCGAGTCCAACCGGATCCACGCCCCCAGCGACGCAGCCAGCGCCTCCCTACACCCTCGCGGTGACATGGTGTTCAAATGGATGAGCTGTAGGTTAGCCGCAAAGGGATGGAGGATCTGGGAACACAAACAGTCGCAAAGCTAAATAATAGTACTCCGGTAACGCTAAAAATGAATTCTTTAGTTGTCTTCGGTTATTACATCATACATATTCGGCACAGCAAAGCCCGCTATACCTTGTCCCCACAGTCAAGGTTGGCGTCAGGAGAGGAGTGCTAGCATTGGTAACTCTCTTATCCTAAGCGATTATGAGGGTTCGCACCGCGAATGCGGGGGTGGTGGGAATGCAAAAGGAAGAGCTGGGGATGCACTTGCAGCCGTTTTGCAGTCGGT
>JWHW01029653.1:131010-147223 GCA_000931545.1 Papilio glaucus | reverse complement strand
GACTAAGTACCCGATCCGCCGCTAGGGCTGCGAACGCCAATCGCTTTTGTGGCCCCAATGGTATTTAGGTAACGGGTTCGGGAGAATCCGTCACCCATAACTAAAGCCCCATTGCGACTTTCTGGAGAAGTGGGGAGACTCATCCCCATGGATGAAGCTGCCCTAGCGAGACGCGCATGCGGGGCCGCACATGTGTTCGACAGCGTTCGAACATTGTGAGGTTTTAGTAGACGTGAGTCCAAAATAATCTGTACCTACCCTCGCCTATACAGATGCGCGTGAGCGTAGGCGTTTCCTCGCATAAAAAATTTATTTTCAAAAATAATGATAAATTAAAAATATATTTACCCAACTGGATGATGTAAGGTATACTCCCAGCCTACCCCATCCGGTGACAAAGCTCGGCACGTCTCCGTCTATCCAGTCGAAGTTTAGGGGTACCACAGCGATCTTGTCGCTCAGTCCCAAACGTTCCGTTAGGAATAAAACACCTATATCGTTTTTAATCCGAACATCGTCCCAAGACGGATGGTTCTTGAAATGGCTGAATTTCACAGCATTCTTTGTTGTATTCCAGTAATTCGAACCGACTATCCCTCGTGTTGACCTACAAAATATTTCTGTATTAAATCGACATTTCACAAATGTTTAGATAGATTAAATATGATATTCTTAAATACTAAAGCCTGTTTTTTTCTTATTAAACAATTATAAAGTTGCGCGGAAAATTAGAAAATTCAGGAAAACCTAACGACTATTTTTGTGCGGTTGACAGTTCAAGCATGTTTTTGGATAAATATTAATTAATACCTAATTAAAATAGCAAGTAATTTTGTTTTTTAAAATTATCCTTTTGTTAACAAACAAATTGTCATGTATTTATACGATTTCGTTTGGATTAAAATGCACGGCGGTTGAAACCGCAGGTCACAGCTAGCTATTATAATTTTACCCAAATACCCAATGTCTGTTAATCCAGAAAAAGACCATATCGTATCAATTGCCTAGCGTTTTCAGCAACCAGAAAACATTTAACAGTTTTGTTTAATCACCATCCCACTACAACCCGACTTAAATAAAGTGGACACATAAGTTTAATCCAATTATTCTACTTGAAGCCATACTAAACTGTTTATGGGATTGCGGTCTTCTTAATCCAATAGGTAGATATATTTGTACCGTGTTATGGAAGAAACGTAATGTCGACTTGTATTGGCACATTGTAAGGTATTTTAATGTACTAAACATAAGTCATGTAAAACTTGGACCGACTAATTTTCGGAGATGTCGTAGCTGGTAACCTTATTGACGGTTCTTACAGCTTCATCTTATACAGGGCTCGCGATCCGAGTGATCTTGAGCTAAGAGTAAAAAAATCTAGGTCCCTAATGTATATTAGGGGCCTAGTTGCTGGATTTAGCAGCCATCGGTGTGGGTGTTGTGTCTACTCAAGTCGAACGTGTTACCGTTGAAGACTATAATGAGGTCTTTAGTAGACCTCATTATAGTCTTCGACGGGCTTCGGTAGGGCTGTTGTCTACGTGATCGTCGAGGGAAGGAGCGTACCTGTCCCCCGACGGTCGTCAACTGTTTTAACGATTGTCTGGGGGCGGTGAGGACCGCCCTTTACCGCGGGTGCGATTTGTTTTCGCGATGCGTATCTGTCGTCGTACACGAGTATCGTCGTACGTCGTACGTCGTACACCGTCCTCGCCTTCGTAGGCGAGGACGGTGAGTAAAATTTGGACCGACTTGACTGCTAAATACCACAAATATCTCATAGAGCTTGCTTGAAATGCTAGAAATTCCTACCTGTAATCTCCACACTCGACCAAGCCGAGTTTGAAAGTTTTTTATAATAATTTATGCTGAATCATAATTTTAAATTCAAATAAAAAAAAAACATCTTACTGTATAAGCTGTCCATTAAAAACAAGGGGGTCGATACAATGCGCCGCGGTCAGTACATGTCTCACGCTGATAACGGAGCCTCCGCACATCAAACTCTTGACACTCTCACCCCAAACCAAGGCCACCATGTGAGGGGCGTACGCTTCGGGGGCGTCTACGCCCCCTACAATACGTGACCCCCCTGAATGCAACGAAACACTTTCAGAACGTTCCACTGGATGTCCTAAAATGTAAAAAATGGTTCGGTAAATAAGCACAGCAGTTACTGGTAGACTGTAATTAGGATTACCAACTTGGCGCACCTCTCTTGCTTCTCTTACATTCATACATCTAAGCATACATGACTGCAGGTACTCTAATGCCTTGCCGTTGTTCAGTATCACTAATGAAACATCTACTACATCTCCTACCAACACTGCAACTCCAACCGTTGCTTAGAGAAATGACGTAACATGTAATAAACCCTCTGAAAATGGAACCTATGATCCTTGGCCTGGCAAATATCCTGATGCTTTAACAGGAGGGGGAGAAGTCGTTTGAAGAGAACACAATAAAGTTACAATGCAATCTATAAATGTTATAAACATACCATTCCCAGTGGATGCAATGCTTACGAGACAAATAATCACAACCAGAACCACCATTCTGAACGAAATGTGAGAAATATATGATACTTATTTTTTTAAATTTGTCTTATTTATATATTTCAAGGTATTTTGGGTATTAAATGATAATGCAAAAGCCTTTGACTCATCGACAAAGGAACAATTGCTTTCAAAATAAAATCAATTCGTTGTCTTCGTCTGATAAAATTATCTACTGCTAGTCATTACGAATTTGTTTACTAAAATCTGTTAATCCTATTAATCCAGCTTCTCGCTATTTACACTTTAATATGATGAGTAATTAAAGGATACTAAAGTTATTTATTTGGTAGCAATGTAAACCTCTTTACCCTAACGGGTTTTATAAGCCTAGCAGTTTTATAAATCATATTCTACGACCTAAGGCTCTCTGTCTACCCTAGTTGAGTAAAAGTTTTATTTCTGTACATTGAACGGATGACCAATGGGTCTCAAATGTTCTCGAAAGTGATTTACGTACGTATTAGCAACCCCATAAGAAAGAACGATAAACTGTTAGGATATGCGAGAGTACACCGGTAAGGGCGATCTTTACGAATATTCATGATATCTACTGCCAGCAGAGGACTTCTGTGTTGATGAATTCAACTATATCTGGTATGTCCTATTAACAGCTGGGTTTGAATTTAGTGAGGAGAAAAAGACAAATTTTATCTCGTTAAATTACCAACTTACAATGTTCCAATAACACAGACGAGTGGAATAAGGTTACCTCTGACTCTGTCTACGACATTTACGTAGTAGGGTTTATTACACAGAAACTATTACAAAGGAATTAATAAAATACGGTCACAATCTGAAATTTATCAGGGTATTGATAATACGATTGAAATTGATGCGGCTTCCGTGACATTGAGACTCATTGTTGTCCAACTTAGATATAACAAGCTATTGGATCAAAAGATCAAACAATCAAAAACAAATCAGTCCTTGAACTCTACATTCATTTGTCGTCTACAGTTGTAGCTTTTATCTTTAATAGTTCAATGGCCATAGTTGAAAAAGAAAACAAAGCAGTTGTTGATCCCATTAATATAGGAAGAAGCAGGAAATACGGGGAAGTACGCAAGGTAAAGAGGGAGGAAGTTAGGTTAGGAAGGGAATAAGGTAAGGAAATACATTCATAATAAGCAAACAAAAGCTTGAAGTAGATCTACTATAAAGTATTTATATTTTTATATCGATTTGGTAAGAAAAGAATGTTAGTATAGTTAATGCCGTTAAGATGCGATCCTTAAGAAATGTTAGGACTGACGTTGAATAATAGGATTAAAAATAGCGTTATATAGAATTGAGAAAGAAATGCTTCGGTGTTACGGGCATATTGAAAGATGAGTGAAATAACAAAACATATTTATGTTGCAAAGGGTAGGTCAGTGTTGCGAGGGGTCGTTCACAGAGAAATTATATCGATCAGAATACTGACATACTAAAGAAGGGCGATATAAGGAGTACCCGTAACCCAAGAGCTTGCATGCGTAGATGTATGGATGTAGAAGCAAGAGAGGTGTACTAGGATCGCACCAAATGGAAATCCATAATCTCTGCCTAATCCTCTGGCTTACGGACGTGAGCGTATATTTATTTTATTCTTATTAAATTAAGACATTTTACTTACCTGGTCCAGCCTTCCCATTTATGCATAAGTTAAACAAAGTCCAAAAGCAAACACTCATAGGCTGCCTTACCCACCAGATTGACTTAATATTTTAAACAATAGCTCCGAAACTGAACACAATATAGTTCCGCACAAATCTGGGTGCAGGCTTTAAAGTTAGTTTCCTTTAACCGCACGACCCACTCTGGCTGTACGAAGTTGGAAATTAGTTGTATTGTTAGTTTTGTGGAGAACGTATAGTCCCCGTCGACTGCTAGTGTAACGGTTTACATCTCTGACTTTAACTCTGTTCATTATTTTTCTCTTTAATTTAATAATTAACCTTAGTTTTGGAGCAAAAATGAATATATAAGCGACTAACGCCAATATCCCAGAGGATTAGGTTAATATACCCCTTTTATCCAGACTGGCATGGTGGAAATGTTTTTCATGGGTATACCGTGCCATATATGTACACATATGAATGTATGTATGTTTATAATGTCAATGTGAGGTTTTCGATCAAATTACAATACCAATTTGATCGAAAACCTCGCTCTTCAAAGTAGGTTCAGCCATTTCACATAACGGGAATATCAGAGAGGTCAGTCGGGATTATTGGTTTTTAAATTATCAGCATGTTATGAAGAATGTATTTGTTAATAAAATGGGAAGAGAGTATGTAATTTATTAATGTATTAACTTACGCAATCGAATCGTAGATTACAGCAACTATGAGGTTCTTTGATTAGCTCTCCTGGTGCGGGAACTAAGTTTTCCATATTGCTCCTTAACCTGCTATTTGGAATGTTGTATAAACGATGACCTGCAATAACTTCAATGTTTACATTCTAAACTAAAGTCACATCGGGACGGTTCCAAAAATTTTCATATTTAAAAGTGGTCGAAGATAAAGTTAATTTATTTTTGACTCTTGTTGTCTTTGTGTATGATTGGTTGGGACGAAAGCTCCTGGATAACTTACACATCAGGCTTAATACATCCTACTTAATATTATAATTGCGAAAGTTTGTATGTATGTTACTCTTTCACGCAAAAACTACTGAATGGATTTTAATGAAACTTTACAATAATATAGCTTAATAAACAGAATAATACATAGGCTATTATTTATTTATTCAGAAATCAAACAGCTATAAAGCAATAGGGATACATAATACAATGCAAACGAAAAGGTCTGTAGGACCCGTAATATTTGAAAAGCTTTTACAATATTTTCAAATTTCTTTCAACTATCTTGATAAAGCATATCACACTTTTTTTGTTAATATAATATTAAATTATTCATCAACCTCACTGAGAAAATTGTTGTAGTAATTACAAGAACGAGGGAAAAATGGATTCCTACAATAATTAGTCCGAAATGTAACATGAAATGTATCTTACATCGTGTATTAAAGTGTGGGACTTATATATAAAATGTATTTTCGAAATCTTGGCCGAATGTACCTCTTACTGTGGACTCCAATCCACACTAGCATACGCCTTGTATTCTTCGTACGCTGCGAACGTACGAAGAATACAAGACTTTAATTTTAACATAATTTATAAAGATATTGTGTGAATTGTCCAAAATATAACGATAAATGTCAAGTAAGTAGGAAAAATAGCCGCCATATGCGAGCTATTCTGGTGTGCGCTGCAAAAACCGTTAGAGTTACACGTATATGATGTATTATGGAAATGTTTACCTTAAATAGTCCTACAAAAAAGCCCGGGACAGCATATATCTTGCTTTTATGTTTAAGCCATTATCGCCAAAATAGTGAACCATCTATTAATTATAGGGTGGAGTGCACTTCGCCGGGCCAGCTAATGCAGCAAGTTTTACTTCACGTTTATTTTAAAACGACAAATTAACCAAAACGTTTTAATAATATTTAACACACTGCATACTGTATAACTGTACTGAAGTAAATTGAATCGAATCCAAGCCACGTATGTAATATTATTCGTTGTTAAAACATTTGAATTTAATATAAAATAGCATGCACACGAAACGTTCGCGATACGAAATTAAATTAAGTCTTAAGTGAGCAATTGTTTTAAAATAGGCAACTAATTAATTGTTTTACCTTTAATTCTCTACAATATTAAACACTAATATTATTTGAATACAATATTCTTTTTAATTTCGTTGACAATATTCATTTAAATAATTAAATGTGGCCACATCTACCCTCATAAATTTTACTATTTTTTGTGGTGAAACGTTCGGATACGTGTTTCATTTATTACAATTGTTATGTAATGTACCTAAATTAAATAAATAAAATTATCTATGTAAATATCTGTAAATAAAAATTTACTGAAATATAATCCGGCGCGTACTCTGATCAAATATTTATGTCTACGGCTTATATTTATTCGTTGAAACCAGCCAAGTGCGGAGGACTCGCGCACGAAGGGTTCCGTAATTATTATCTATGAAAAAAATACGTTTGTTGTATGGGAGCCCGTTATATTATATATTTATTTTATTCTGTTTTTTAGTACTTGTTGTTATAGCGGCAACAGAAATACATAATCTGTGAAAATTTCAACAGTCTATCACGGCTCTTGAGATACTGGTGACAGACATACAGACAGCGGAGTCTTAGTAATAGGGTACCGTTTTACCCTTTGGATACGGTACCCTACAAGAATATTTTTTTTTATTTGCAACAAAATATAGGTACGATATTTGATATTATATTTTCTTATCGAAGACAGCTGATATGTGTACATCAAATATATACAGACAAGAAATCAAAATGCGTGCTTTTCAGGTCGAGGAGAAAATGATACTCATAAAATTAACATCTCACATTAGAATTGGGCTCCTATTCAACTTTTTTTCTGCTTCTAGGCATTTGTCTCCATACTGAATTCATTTCGTTAAATTTTAATATAAACAACTGGTTATTTACTTGCGAAAGCGTTATTTATATTTCTGACTTCGGACCGAGAAACTTATAGAAATGAACCCGGATGTTTTATTTAATTAGTCCATTGAATATGTTTATATTATCAATTATTTTGATGTTACAATTTAATATTTGACGTCTGCGATGCATTATGCCAAGTCTGCAGTTCACTTCCATCATAAATAACATCTCGAAAAGTGGCATGTTAAAAATTATCGTTTCTGCACTATTTTCAAGAAAATATTGTTGTTTTAAGACATAAATTTGCAAAGCGTGCTAGGGACTGTGGTAGGGTTCCGGACGGCCCTTGTCAGCGCTGTTGACGACCACCGTGGTTTAGTCGGTGCAAGCCCGACTCATCTCTCCTACACCTTTCCCCCGTATAGAGTCGAGTATGCGGTAGGCATTTCCCCACGAAAAAAAGCCATAAATTTCTATTAATTTGTTTGCGTTACTGATCACCGACGCCCACAAGCATGAGCACCACACAAGCTTTGTATGCGTTGCGAGAAAGAGTTATCCCATCTCTTCGGCTATCCTATACCTATCGTGTCGGTTTGAAAAAGAAACCGTGAGGATTGTTTTCTAAATTGTATGAAATGGAATGAGAACCATTAAGATGGGCCTCGTATAAAAATCTTAAATTAGTTTTGAAATATAATCTCCAAGAAAAAAATGGGTGTATTATAGGGTTTATAATTGAAGGGGTGATATGAGCAAACTGATAGGTCGATTGACACGGCTTTTTGTTTACATGTACACTTGTATTTTTCCTAAACTGATCACCCATTTTTATGATATTCTCCCCGTGTATTTCTCGTAGTTTATAATATATTAAATTTTCTTAAATTAATAAACGTCTAAAATAGTACTTTAATTAATAGATGCGTATTATTATTAGACGTCATGAAAATTTCGAAAGCTTATTCTTACATTCGATTTTCGAATTCTTTATAAATGTCATTTTCATTACGTCAGTTTTATTTTTATTTAACAGTAGGGTAGAATAGAAAAAAGTTTTCTAGAATAATATTACGTCATACAGGTACCCTCTTGTAACGTTTTCAAATTTTCTCTTGCGACATCGACAAATTTCAAGTTGCAAAAAGCAAAACAGTTTAACTTCTCTTTTTTTGTTTATTTAAATCTCGTAAAGATATGTTATATGTATGTTTAAATATCGATTTTCTTGTGTATTGCTCGTATTTATTGTAATATAACTACGCGATAAATATATTTAAGGACGCGACGGTCCGAAGTGCGACATGGAGATCGTATACCCTGTGTTATTAATTCCAAAAGAGTGTGTGAAACTGCACAACAATGCTACGCTACTTGACAACATCATATTAGACATAACCATCACATCTCCCAACACTAAAGGCGAAGCTATATGCATTTACACAGGTTGCTGTCACATTAAGTTTACAGAGAAAGAATTCAGCCAGAATAAATCTACTCAGGGACTGGAATTCATAAATATTGAAGATACAAAATCAGTTCCAGATGCAGTGGTACAATCCACATATCCATCCAGCGTATGGATAGATCCAGCTAGGAGTCCTTATATATATAACAACTATACTGCAAATGGTCTGCCAGCACAACATTATGTCTACAATCATCAAGCCAATCATGTAACTGTCCAGCAGCACAACACATACATTACTCAAAATGTATACAGCTATCCTGAAACCATACATTATTCATCACCAGAAGAATATGGCTTTGAAACATTAATAAACCAGAACAATACAACAGATTTAAACCATCTATTTGATGGTGATGACTTAGAAGAATGTGGAATGCTACTTGAGGAGATTACCTGTGAGAAAGAGCCACCGCTTTCAACCGAGTCAATTGAGAAGGTCATACAGAATGACAATAATGCATTAAAGCAACTTATGTCAAATGGTATTCAGATACCATCTAAACCACAAAAGACCATAATATTTATGGGACCGGATTGTGGTCAGACCATTCAGAAGATTGCAGTTAATGATCCATCTTTGAAATGCACATCGGATGATAAAATTTCACCAAACATTGATATTGGTGAGTTATCATAAAAATTCTTTATATTTTGTTATTTAGTGTATAAGTACACATATGTACTACAGTGTAAAATATTTATACTATTTTGTTTTTCATTTTTAGTGCATGACATTAATTTTTAGCCTATAAAATCTTAAATTAAACATAATATACCTATGATAAAAGACAAGTAACATTCAATCATAAATAATATTTATTATATTATAACTTACATCACTAACAATACTTACAGTGACTTACACTAGTATATATAAATACAAATAAAATTTATTTTGATACAAACATTAGATACAATATATACTATATTAATATAGAGTTTACTTTACACATAGGTACTATATTTGATAGATATATTATTTCATAGTAAGATGTTTAAAAAAAAGAAGAAAAGCAAGAATAATAATTTCAAATTAGTAGTCCTTCCATAGTTTATTTTATTAAAAATATGCATATACTTTTTAGTACCATTTAAAATCACAGCAACTGTTGACTTCTGAGTGACTGAATTGTAATTGACATGTTTTTTATAACTGTTTTTTTTTTAATATTAATGGTTTTATTAGCTCAATAACATTTATATTTTTTTACAGAAAACAATAACAATGGCAACCATAAGAAGTACCAATGTGAAAAATGTGACAAAATATTTGACCAAATAACAGCATTCAAGCAACATATGGTAGTATCACACGAACGAAACAAAATTAACCGCGCGTCCGAGAGCGACAGTGAAGTTAAAGTGTTCATTTGCGCCCAGTGTGGGAAGAAGTTGAAGACGCAAGAGAAATTTGAACTTCATTGCCTTGGTCACGGCAACCCAGACTTGGAATGCGAAAAGTGCAACAAAGTTTTCGCATCTAAATTTAGTTTGCGCACTCACCATAAAATTCACATGCGTAAATATCCATGTCCATCTTGTACAAAATCGTTTAACAAACTCACAGAATTAAGAGCACATCTTGCCAAAACACATTCAAGTCGCAAGTGTGATGAATGCGATTACACAACAAATAATCAAACAGAGTTACAAAAGCACGAGAAATGTCACAATTGGCGGGAAAGTACCGAGAACTCTGAATCGTGCAGTTTTTTTCTCGATGATGGTGTTACTGACATAGATAATGAATCGGATTCCGGAAATATCTACGAAATACCGATGGATATAGTTGAAAATGACTCGATTGAAATCGATATAAAAAATGCAAATGATGTGCTTGCTAAAGTGATGTCCAATAAGGTTTTTTTACTTAATGCGAGGAAGGGAAGACAAAACAAAAGATTTAAAAAGGTTTGTTATTCTTTTATACCACTTTCTTACTACTTTCTAACGAAAACTAATGTAACTCGAAGTTTTTAAGTGAGAATGCCCTTTGTTTTATTGACTTCGCCTTAGATGCTAGTGTATAATTATCTCATGGTACAGTTCCACGAATTATAAAAGAAGGAAAATGGCACGTTCACTCAATATAGCGCTATTTTTTGTATCCAGAATGTTGAATTTTGCAGAGAAATATTCGTATTGGTTGGTAATTAAATGCAAATTGATTATCAAATCTTTACTTTTATCTTTATTTTTCAGAGTTGTGATGTTTGTTCAAAAACCTTCACTAGAATTGGAGACCTGAAGCGACACCTCATCGAGCACGTGATTAAAAGCACCCTAGCAAAAAACCCGGTCAACAAAGATGGCACCCTGAACATACAATGCGAGGTGTGTCAAGTGCAGGCTTTCGCTAAGGTAGATAAATATAAGGCCCATTTGCGCGAACACGCAAAATTAACTTTGTACCAGTGCACATTTTGCAATAAATCGTTCAGTGACTCCAGTAACTTCTCGAAACACAAGAAAATTCATGGTTCCGCGTACTACCAGTGTGACCTCTGTCTAAGAAAATTCAATTCTAAAAAGATGCTCACCAAACACATGCAATATCACAAGGAGAACATGCCGTTGCCGTGTCGCTATTGCGATAAAACCTTTCATTTCGAGTCGATGTTAAACAAACACATTAAAAGCACACACAACAAGGCTGCAGGGACACGATTCCGTTGCAATTTTTGCCAGGCTTATTATAAAACGTTAAAAGAGAAATGGGACCACGAATGGTACATTCACAATGTTAGGAAAGTGAAAATCGATTGCACCGTATGTAGTCGTAAGTTTAGGAAGTACGCCGAATTGAAAAGGCACTGCTTGGACAATCATGACATGGAAATTCCTCCAGCCAAGATGTTCTTACAGCAACAGCAACTCGAAAAGTAAAATAAATGATAGGAATATAAAGGCTGGTCCTTTATATATGTTGTTTTTAACGGTCTTAAATAGATGGCGTTGTATCAACTTTTGATCATTACATTTTACATCGGATTATGTACTCTTGATTTACATTACATAAATTTTAACGTCAACATGAAAAGCTGACGTTATGCCATAAAGTAAGGGACAAAAAACAGAAACCTTGATTTATTATGTTAAGATCTGTTTTTAATTTTGTTTCCTTGTGCAGTTTAGCAGTGCTGAAAGCTGCGTAATAAAGTTTGTACTTTACAATCTTTTTATATTTTATAGTAGGAACATTATGTGTTTTTAAATACAGATTCGTTCTTACGAATTGGTATATTTTATAGATTAAATGTTTACGATTAAAAATATTTTAAATAACAAAACATTAGGTATGTTCACCACGTTTTAACAAAAACAAACGTTATTTTCAATATTTTTCGTTGCATTTAACATTTTATAGTATGTAACCATTTGATAGCTAAGTACAGATTTTTCTTTTTTAATTTTTTTTAACTTAAAACGTTATTTTAAACATTTTTGGTGATTAATGTATTTTATAGCTTAACTTATTTTTGGTACTCAAGGTCAGATTTCATTTTCATCACTTATACGATGTTATTCTTGGAGAAAGTGGTTCAGATAGTCCAATCGGTATATTCACCGATTTTTATTTAAATAATTGTTATTTTAAAAAATATCATTACTTTTTGTATAATATTGCGTATTTTTGGTACAGGTTTTGTGGTTCGATAATTTTTTAGAGAGGATTTGTTATATAAATTAAAAAAAAAAATCAAATAACACGATTTGTTTTTGTTTAAAAAATCGTATCTTAAATCGTGTTATATTTATTTTTATATTTTTTTTTGTAAACATAAGTAAAGATGTTTTAAACTATTTCATATTAAATTAGGGGCAAACGGGCAGCCATTCATTAACATCTTAAAGATTTAAGAATTAAGAATTCTCTAAATCGAACCCATCGCCAAGACAAATCTTCTTGATATATTTACACAAGGTTCTCCCCGAGCCCTGTTAAAAGCGAATGATTTATGTTACGATTTTTAATTCTCGTCATTTTACTATTTCATTTAATTTGTCTTTGTATTTTTCTTGTAATAATTCGTCAGCCGTACGAATACTGCTGGACATGTCAATATAAACATCTTCAAGTGGTTCTGCAACCTAATTATCACATTTGGCTACGGTTAAGTTGCAGGTTACTATTGCCAAACCATTTTTTTTAAATGTCAGCAGCAGCGCTATTCTACAGGCAAAAAGTGAATTGACGTGGAGATTTTTCTTCTAGCTTTTGTTATTTATTATTACTTAAAATGTTTATAGATGAGATATTTTTTTATAAAATATTTATTTATTTTGGTATCGTACACTAAGTACTACAAAGTAGATAAATTCCACCATTTATATTCGATAAGAATGGCGAAAAGATTTAAGAGATGGTTTAAAGTTGGATTTTAAGTTTTGAAGATTTTATGTCGTTAATTACCATGTTGTTTTAGTACTTATTTTGTCTTTTTCTTTAAGGATACTTTGACAACTTAATATTGTTGATTTGACTTTTTTTGTTATAAACATTTATATTTTCTTCTTGCTTTGTCTTTTTGTTAAAAAAAATAGTTACATATTATAAATAGTGCATTTTTCAATTTTGTGTTATTTATTTTTTTTAGTCTTTTAAATACTACCCCTCTGACTTACGGCTGTGAGTGCTTATTAATTTATTTTTATGTAAAACAATCGCGGATATATCTTCGTTCCTACCTAATCCAATTAAAGAGGATCCACTAAGTACTGTTAATTCCTAATTTCCTATACGCACTTAAGCTGTATCGTGTATATGTTTTATATATACTTGGCAGTATCTTCAAGTTGTTTGGTAAGTATTTAAAATAAATAAAACAAAACAATATTATTATGAAGTGGGATGTGCAAGCCGGATAATTCGTATTGGTCATTTATTACAAGAGAACAGACGCTATCTGTCTTATTCCCGCGCACGACCTTGGCGCGCGGTGCGGCGAGCGCGCACGCGTAGCGACGGCGGCGTCACCTGCCCGCTACTTCACATCGGATTTCCAGTTTTCCACAGTCCGCGAGATCGCGTCGCGTGGTCGCGTCGGCTGCCAAACTCGGGAAATATATTATCTGTGCGCGTAATCAACTGTCAAATTGTCAATAATTATACACTTCAGTCTTATTATTCGAAAGGGTTTATTTACAATTAAAGCAGTTTGTTTCGAGTGATTGCTACACTGGATCGGCGGTGGCTTACAGCTAAGGTTAGTAAACGATTATCTTTAAGCCGTCACGTTCTGTCAATTCGTTGCAATGATACTTTGAATCCATACAGGATTTGTTTGTTCGGCTGTTTGCTGTTAGACCGGGCGTAGATCATTCCGTTTTATAGCTGTCTTGCAATGGAATGGTTTAACGATCGTACAGTCGATGTCTTGAGTAATGGTGCACTTAAAATTCCAATGAAATTGAACTATTTTCTTTGATTAAACAGCGCTACACAACACTGTTGTGTTTTCAGCTAAATATATAGTCTGTTATAAGGATGTAATGCTTTATTTAATGCAATTGTAAAATTACATTTAAAACTGTTTGGTTATAGATAATTTGTCATGTAAAGGCACGTGCGTGATGTATGTTTCATGTAAACTAACCGTGGGTTTCCACTGGCTTAAAAATGTGTATCGATACAAGTTTTCTCTCTATCTTTTTCTCTGAAAAAACTGAGATGCAATATGTTTTATTTGAATGTTTTCGGCAGTGGAAGCCCACGGTAAAAGAAACATATTGTTTACAAAGTTTTATTAACTATTCTAAATTTAACAACGTAGCGTAATAAATATTTTTAGTTATTTAAATGTTATTTCGTAATTAGTTAACTGGATAAATGAATATTTATCCGGTTAACTATTTATAAAAATGAGTAAGGGAACTAATAACATCCACTGCAACTTATCGCCACGTCCGCTTTGTTTATACGCGCGCTAATCATCATAATAATTATAATGATTTCCATTTCTCGTTGTTATGCGGAAGTGATATTATATAATATATGACTTATATATAGTATGACACTAGAAATACGAGGATTTAAATCGATAAAGTTTTAGCATCGAGATTTATATATTAATGTGGCGACTGATTGACCTGGCCGTGGACAGCGTTATCGGATGCAACACTCAAGTGAAGACACTATCGCCTCCGAGTGACACTACAATATAAGAGCTATTAATAATAGCTGTGCACTCTAGCAGTACTTGCATTAATTATCACTATGTCACCCGTACTTGTCAGTTCATCCTTAGCTACAGTTCGGTACTGAGTTCGAACGCTAAACGCGCACCGTACTGCCGACGAGGCTTCCGTCTCAGAAGCCCTTGCAGAAGGTTAATTGCAAAGAGATTTTGTCAAGAACAGCAACCTTGAGACCTTGCTCTGCACGATAAAGTAATGCTCGTTATGACTCAACTCGGTTCCTATGGGAGCTATTAAGTTCCCCATAAATAGTTTCAATCTAGAAGTTCAAGACCCTGTGAATCAATCGATACCTCTTTGTGGTAAAATAATCGTATCGTAAGGTAAAAAAATGATTTGTCGGGTATCAGTCACTATTCTTCGCTGGCCGGCTGATGGCCGACTTTTATCTCTGGTTAGACAATCGATAGTGAACTAAGCAGTAGAAGCGGTGGATCAGTGGCTACACGTCCATCTTACAATAAGACGGTCGAAGTTAGCTACGACCGTTTCACAGTTTATCCACTGGTTTGAGTTCGGCATAATTACGAAACTAATATCGTGATGGATTCTGAATTCTTTAAAGCACTTACTTGTCCCTAATAACACTGTTATTTAAACGTTATTTTTTAAATAAAACATACATACATACACACATACTTATGCTTGTACTATTAGATGGTTAACGAAAATAGATGTCCGTTGGATTTGAACACACGACGTCTTTTCGAAGTTCGTATCCTAAGCTATTGACTCTTTAAAGTAAGTGGAACTAATTAAGTTTAAGTACATAATACATACATAAATAAAAAAAATACATAAGTTTACATAAGTTTAAGGTTAAGTTGACAGGATATAAATCTTGTTTCGAAACCTTATTTACGTTGTAATTAATTTCCGCACTTTGCTTCGACTTTACTGGTTTCATAATTCATCAAATTAAGTCGTCTATATTGGACTATACGTCATTTATTACACATTTTGGAAATTCGTAAGTTGTTTTTTATAGTCATAATACGAGGAATGATTTGTTTGTTTGTAATAATAAACTCTGAAACTATTGAACAATTTAAAGAGATCAACACGAAAACTGTGACCATTGCCATCTAAAAAAGTTGCCTTTATGCAAGACACAGATAGATTTGAGATTGAGTTATGAAAGAAAGACAAAGGCAGCGGAAAAAGGAGATCTGTCAGATCCAATGACCTCCAAAAGTCTTTTTTATTATCTCTGTCTAACCCAGTAAGATTACAATATGTTGTCGCTTTTTTTTAAATAGCTACTGCCTACCTCATTTGGATAAAACACATGCAGCTTTTATTGTTATAACATTAGCTCAACTCCTCTTACCTGTATAAATACTTCGCAGCATGTCATGGCGCATTAGGCGGATCACGTGGGTCAGTGCGCGTCTATTTTATTTTCAACCCCTTCACCCTTTGTATACAGCTACGGGTCATGAGGCTTGCCTCAGCCGTAGATAAATCATTTATTATATTATATTATTTTATCTAATTATAAAGA
>JWHW01029653.1:101531-119403 GCA_000931545.1 Papilio glaucus | reverse complement strand
GTATAATAACTGAGTTAACACTAGCTGTGCCCCGCGGTTTCACCCGCCCAGCAATTTTACTTAAACGTAATGATGTTAGCTACTTAATAGTAATATATTTTATAGCATTTTTTTAATGTTTGACATGTTTCTTTAAATTGATATAACTTTTTTATTTATAAACAGATTGAGATAAAACTAACATTAAATGTTAAGTAAACCACAATACAATGAAAATGCACCCAAATCGGTTTTTAGCGGTAACAAACGCACAGACATACAGACTCAAATTAGCATTTATAATATTACGATTAAATTGCTCATAAATCATTGAAATATAATTGCGTCATGTCACACACATCTAACCAAACGCCGACTCCAAAACTAAATATGTTTAATTGCGTAAAATTATTCTTATTTTTAATTGCATTAAATTACTTTTTTACCTTTTAGTGCATTTCTGAATTCGTTTTTTTTTTTTGTTCAATATTTTGTTTATTAGGTAAGGTTCTTTCCTCTCGCTTTCCTGCAATCTGTGGACGATGAAGATGATTTGGTGAAAAGGGACGGGAGTGAACTGATAGCGGGAAAAGCGCGGTATTTGATTTGACCAATAAGGACGCGGTGCTAATTTGGCCGTCAGATATTACCAACCCATTTTTCGAGAGGGTTGCATATATAATGTTTACGTTATCATTATTACTTTATTATTATTACCAAGGCTGAGATGTCAGATGTTACACGTCATACGCGACTACTGTAAGACTCGTCATCTTCCTGCCCTCTTTCCACGTTATGTAGATTAGTAATACTACTACTGTTTGTGTAATTATTAGACACTGCTTCTTTGGGTGCCAATAAAAGTTGGTGAACATCATTGGGACTAAAGTCCTTGAAGAGCTGGTCTAAATAATCAGAGCTACCGGCGCAGATTTTCTTTTGATTGATCTTAAGCGCCTTAACTTTTATTTTACTTGTCAATGATATTCAAAAATATGTTTTCGGGACAGATCGCTAAAAGCAATAAAATCGCCTGCATATTATACAAACTTATTTTTTTCCTATGAAATACTATCCGTCGAAAAACTGTCTTCTTGAAAAACTTCGAGGGTTCCGTGCGTATATTTTCTGATTTTACGCCACGAACTGCTAAGTAAGGTGCCATATACATATATTCCATTATTCACCACAAAGCGATCCTTCACGCGATAAATTGACAATTCGCGGTAAACGTGTGAATGGAAATATTGTCTGAAGCGCGACATTTCCTAGTCTAGCTGTACTTGGTTACAGTTGCTGTGTCGTAATTGGATTGAATTAATTCTATATAGTTAACGGGGACTTATTTAAGTATATCAAAATCAGTATGGGAGTATACATGCTACGAAAACCATTATAACAGCTCACCGTCAGCCACTAAAAGTTCATTGTTGGACTTACTCCACAAATCGACACATAAATCGAACCCTCATCGGCCTAGACTCCCGCAACCTTGACCAGATCGTCTATCCGTCTTGGCCTACTTACGTGACACCCGCTCAGGAACTTTTTGGGCCCTATTAGTCATTAGATCGATCATTATGCCCATTGCTAAATACTTAAGCAATTCTTTCCTTTCTTTACGATTATTTTTCTATCTTAAAAAGTAATAAAGAAAAATCAGTATACAGCTTCAAATGTATGTCACCGAATGATTGTGAACTTCGGTATTTTATAATCGGTCTGATAATTTGATGTGTCATTTCTAGACTGTTTACAAACTGTCAAAGTCAAGATATGACTACTATATTTAAATGGTCAATTATTATAGGTGAGGTTCACTAGGTTTGCACATGATGGTTATTAATGAAAATAGTCTCTCAACAACGTTACGTTATCAAAGAAAAAATAGGTTTGCGTTAGATATGATACGATGATTTGTGAATGATCTGTTCAGCTCACAATTTGATGACAGTTTATAATACACCATCGTTCCGTTCACCATCGGTTGATGGCAACTATAAAATAATGTCTAATTTGACACATACAACCTTCTACGACTTAGAACTTAGACTTTATCATCTGTATCAAGGTTATTATATCGCCGTCTTCGACTTGATGCATCGTTTATTTTGTTTCGAGTGCTGTTTGTTTTCGTTCTATTGACGTCTTCAAAGGGATCGCGCGGTAGACATATGATTGTAGCTGTTTCATAAACACACGAATCTCAAGAAATTAATTAATAGTTTTGATAAGCTATTAATTAATTGTACGTCAGCGTTTCGGGTCGGGGACTTGGTCGTACCTATATCAACATTTCTCAATTGAAAAATAAACACGGACTCGTACGAGGAATTGTTAGGTATAAAGGGCCTGGAGAAGGAAAGCCAATAATGTAAGTAAAAGATGGAGAAGGCAGAAATTACGCTCTAAAGATATCTTAAAAATCGGACGGCAATTGTTATATCTTTCTATCTCATACATAAGTGCTTATTTAAAAATCTGTTGGTGAGTATGAAGTATGAATTTATGTTTCTTTGTTTGTATGTAACGCAATCTTTAACCGTTATTTTGAACCCCTTCAAAAGGATGAATTAAATTGAAAACACACTTATCGAGGACCGATGACGATGAAATAAATAGTTTTTATATAGTTTACCTATCTCATTAACTTTACCATAATTTTTTAAGATTTGCGACTTTTTTGAGATTGAGAATATCTAATCTATAAAAATAAATAATCTAGGTGTTAAAAAGTAAATAACAATGCATACTATATGTAATGAACTTATTTATAGCACGTACCTACGTATGGTGTACAGAGCCTAACCACAATTACCGGGAATGTTGCCGAGCGGTTTGGTTTAATATAGTATCATTCATTCATTGATCACTGAATAAAGGCGCTTTCATCATGATTAATCCGAAGCATTTTATTGAAGGCTATTTAAAGTGAACAGTGAATGACTGCCCTTCCGACAGCTTCACTATTCGATTACATGTTACATCTATTTAAGACGAAAAAACCTTAAGACGGAATTGAAGATTAATAAATGTAACCAGAATCAAAAAAGGAATAATTTCTACATTATACATTGATGACAGGTATGGGAATATCCATAAATTATCTGTGTATGAAAACTCTTCGATGTTGATGTAGAGAAATTAACGTTCCTTTACAGTTCAATGCTCACAGCAGCCAAACACCTCGCTGCCAACGTACGAGGCGAAGGGGAACAATTACCTCCCGAGATCGAGTCCTTGGTCCTAACATAATGTTTAGCCAACTCACATCAATTAAGTTCGTGTAAACTTCGAAACAATTAACGACTTTTCGATTTCTAATTTAAGTTGTTACAGCAATTTGTCTGCCACTCGGAGTGGAAGTAACAATGCGGGGCTAATTCAAACTTGTGCAACCGTACTAATCAAATGTTTGTTTTGTTGTTCTGTATCATATGTTCTTGACATTATGTCTGATTTAAGAATGAGTGGCAGAAGATATAAGACAGTATATAAATATAATATAGTATATTAACTAAACCGAAAACTTCTCTTTCTACACTGTTACAGTTTTAAGTGTTTAGTGGATTAACACTAAATTTGAGTTTTATCGAAAATGACTCGCGAAACAATGTTGAATATAAATAACCATATTAGATTGAACCCTTGCGTAACTCGCCATAGGTGATTATAGATGTCAAGTTTATGTGGACGTCAAATCGAACTCGAGTCTAACAATGCTGCCTTATCCTCCATTGTATCTGACCTCTGTCGGTAATAAACGATAATAAAAATAAACTAATTTGGGCAAAACTATGCAAGGAAATACCACGACCACACAGCAAAGTAAATAAAAACAAAGATCTTTGTTTTGAATTAAGTTAAAGTTGCAGTAATTTGACATTTACAACACTAGCGCCAACCAAAATACAACATGGAGGTGGCCGCTACTGATAACGCCGCTCAAGGGCACATGAGCGTCAAGTATTGTGCCTAATCTGACTTTAAGACAAATGTCTAAAACTTTTTATGAGTTTTTCACTTCAAAAGAAACATCTAAATATTTTGATTGTTTCATATCAATTTTTTGTATAAAATATTAAGATTATAGACAGCTGACATCTGTCTGCCTGTCGGATATTATGCAGATTTTTAAATAGTAAAGTTATTTTTTACGGTGACTATATTTGCTTTCTGTTTTCTTTTTAGATGTATGTATTTCTTTTTAGAGCGTCATATTCTAGTTAAAGAAAATGCAGGTAGTATTTTTTCAGGTGCAATACACGAAAACGGAGAATTGTGATCACCGAACACGTTGCATCAACTTATATCCCTTAAAAAGTACATAAATGAGAAAGGAATAATTAATCATAAAATTTACTATATCAAGAAATGGTAAAGCATATATTGTTCGCGCATTTGAAAAAGAACATATTGATAAAAAATCTCTAGAACTTCTATCAAATGCCATATTTGTGTTAGAACCTACAACACACGCAAGTGATTCACGCTCGTCGTTTGGGCTGAGCAAAATAAAAAATGCCAAATATACGGCCGCAACCGCCGCTACAGACGTGTTCAATCTCAAACCGCGGCCAACGTAAACACCGTTGTCTAACTTTTATGTGGTCGTTACGTAAAAAACCCGCTTTGTTTCTTTCACTGCGACGTATAACAGTGCGTGTTAATAAGTGTGTTGTGTAAGAATGCGTGTAAATGTAAGTATTCCATAAGTAACCGAAATTAAATAAGCTCTCAAATTTTTAACGATGTTAGTGTTACATAGTACCAATCTGCCTTCATCGAGTTTGTTACAAAAAAATGGTATAAGCATGAAAACCATTTAATATTTTAGTATCTAGAGGATCGTAATGAGATGCACCGTGGTTCCCGAATGGCACTGACTTTATCTATACATATAATAAAAATGTAACTTATCGCTGTCTGTACATGGAAGATATTTGAGATAAACTATTATTGGGGGTGTTTATAAACGCAATAAAACCAAAACAATTATTATAAGAATGTTTGTCTGTGAAATTTAAATTAGAAAACTACTCCCATTCACCAACGCTGATATACGCGAACGTGAGTAAAGTTGTTATATTGATTTAAACATTTATCTTCCTGATATTACCAAATAGGTAATTTTTCAACCTTCTTTGTTTTAGTTCTTTGTTCGGCAGTGTACATTGTCGTACTTTATTGACTTTTAAATTATGAAACTATAATTTGCAAAGGCTGGTACTATCTAGACAACGACCTTCCTCTTTAACGACCTTTTTATATCTTCCATTTATTGAGTCGATAGTAAATTTATAGGATCTGCCATAAACTAGAATATAGTCTGTTGTAAAGTGATAATGCTAGTCTATGAAAACGGGTGACTAAATTAATAGTACTGATAGCGGCTGCAGGAGGATAGAAAAGGAAGACAAGATACAGACGTCGTTTGTTAACTATATTTGGATTGAAAAAAAAAGTTCAATTAAAAAAGATTAATTTAATAGGACGATGTATAAAGATAAACCATAGATACGAGTTTACACATAATAAAGCTAAAGTAGTCAGCGCACGAGTGATGGTAAAAGTGGGAGTTGCTAGCGAACCTTCAACTCCGTTGGTAGTGGACATTCCTGACGAGCTTATTTTGACCAGATTAGTGACATACTGAAGAAAGGAGGTATTAAGAGCATCCATAACCGTAAAATATAATAAAGTATTTACGGATACTCTTACGGTTACGATCGGAGCATATATCCGCAGGTGTGCAGTAGAAGAAGCGTGATAGGTGTGCCAATACAGTGCCAAACGGAGGTTGGTGGGAAAAGGTGATATGTCCGTAAGTGGTTATTAATTTATTTAATTTATAATTTTTGAATTTGTGACCGGTGAATCCAAATTTTAATAATAGGCGCGTTACAAGGCGTCGGATCTTACACACCTCGACTCGTGGCTGATTCTGGAAACAATGGAATTTTAATATCGCGGAAGGCGGCCGTGGGCGTGGAGGGAAGTGTTATTTAAAAGTACAATATTTTATCTACCAGCAGAAGTAGTTTAGTTTTAAACTAGAATACATTGTTTGTTTTTTTTTTAATTATGCTGCTTTCATTTTTATTTATAACAGTAAGGTTTAGTTGTTGAATACAATGGCAATTGTTATGTATCGTAGTATTAAACAATGAAAGGGTCTTTAATTTCAAACTAAAATTTAATTTAAATAACATTCTAAATTCTTTTGAACAAATAATATTGATAGCTTGGTTCATATATGGCAGAGATTCCGTTATTCAACAGCTGTAGAGCCCGCAGCAGAACCATCTCTTGCACGAATGGGCCTCGACTGGCGACATACCACGAACCCACAGAAAACAGGCGTGATATAAAAGTATTCGATTGAATTTGAGTGTGGAGGTATTTCATCTGATGAGGTAGGTGTCGCATACCTTTACTACTAATAATAAAAGGAAGAGTATTTGACGGAGGAGGGTAGAAAAATATTCCGCATCCTCTGTCCATTAAAGGACGGATGATATAGGTAGCGGTATATGAGGTGTCAAAAAAATCTCATTACAATCTGCACAAACTGAGATCTGTGTAGACCTCACAAAGTGGGATGTAATAAACGTCGATCAGTGAATTGCAATTCATACTTTTACTATGATTAAATCATTTAAATGAACGTGGAAGATTTATTTTTGTATATTTCTTTCTAGAAAACGCGAATTTCAATTTCCTAAAAGACAAAAATGCTCACTTTCATATTCAGCAAAGTTTGAGGCGCGCGAGAATAACAAATACAGGCTGATTTACATGTTTGTAGAGGCCCCCGCCCGCGGCGATGAATTATTTAGCAGTTGGACACACAGAAACTTTGCTGGATTGCCATTGAAAATTACCCTCGGACTCGATCTGTATTTGAATTGGGGCAAATATTCAAGTGGTTCTTCTAATTTGATAATAACTAGATGATCCGCCCGAAAATTTCGCCTAACATCGATCACATAACTTGTTATTCTGGTGACTATACTGGAAACCATTTAAAAGTAAAAGAATTCAACGTGTACCTACATGTATGTAGGTACAGTAGAAATTATTTTCACAAACAATGCCATCTATTGATGAAAATACGCAAACGCGATAAGGCTTTAATATTTTTAGTAAAAACATTACAAGTACTTTGTATTACTTTTGTCAATAGCGCTAAATATAAGCGTTGTGGGTAGGTACATCCTTTGTTTTTAAACATTTAAATACACAAATCTGAATTCGAGTAAACAATTAGTTTGGTCGTGAAACCTCAAGGCGTAGTGTGAACTGAGAGCGTCCCATTTGAATTAATTTAATACATTAGAGGGCGACCCTCTGACCTACTTTGACCTCGGCACCAATACACCCTGACAACAATGTGAACGGTGCTACTACTTGAGTTCGACAGCAGAATATCAGTATTGCAGATATAAATGAGAATGAATGGAGTTATATTATTTTTGCAATATGTACCTAACAGACGAACGAAACGTTTTTAATCTACGTCTTTGTAGGTACAGCAAAGGATTGGAACAATTTGCTAGCGTCAGTGGGTTACATTTAAGAGAAGAATGAATAGGCTGATGTTAAACTAGTGCGTACTACATATAATCATAAAACTAGTAATAGATTATTCGTCAAAGCATATTAGCTATGACACTCCGGGTAAGAGTATAAATCTTATGACACCTCATTCAACAAAAAAAATCAAGCCGCTTAGGGTACTAATCAATGGGGGACACGATACAATCACGAAACACTAAAAGCGCTTTTTGGAAAGTCAGCAAGATGGTCGTAAAACATGGGGTAGGCCGAAGATAAGATGGCTGGATGAGGACAAAAAGCCTAAAGTAGACCTACTTGGAAAAAATTACTTGACCAGGCCCACTCACAGCTGTAGAGCCTCAGTGTTTAGGCTACAGGAGGTCAAAATGGAACGGAAATAAATATATAGGTACATATGTACGTAAGTTTGTTCACTGCTGCAACTGTTTCGCTACACCAAGGTGCTCAATAATCAAATTAGCCTTGTAAAATGTTCTAGAATTCACTTCAACTTTTGGCTATGGTAAACTTAAAGAAGTCATATCAATGACATCACGTGGCGATTTAATTGGATTTACATTTGAAACACCCGCCACAACGCGTGGTGTTGCCGCGTGATGAAGGTGTTATGACTAAAGTCAACGTGACACGAAGCACTATAATAAATACCGTATTCTATGTAAGGTTTCATTTAAATCGTTATTTATAAAATCATTTTACAGAAGTAATTCTTCATTTCTTAAGTAGAAAGAGGACAGACGAAGAAACAAAATTATGATGCTGGTACAAGTGACGGTATCGTTAGTTGGGACTCAGTGGTATATCGAACAAATTAATGTAAAACTACATTAAAGAAAGGAAACGCTAAAAGTATATTTATCAGTATGTACGTGTAAATCGATGAAAAAGACAGGAACCATTCTACATAAAAATCTGTAATCAATACCCCTCGGCATATTACATATTTATCCATACTTTTGTAATAAATAAGTCAGCATTAACTACTAGATTATAAAGGTTAAAGCGGGCTTTGTTTCTTCTTGGTTTACTAGAGCAACCGAAAAGCTCTTAAGCGAATTAATTGAACCCACAAGAGTGGCAACAAAGTTGGCAACACTCGCCCGAGAGCGCCAGAGCCGCGCCGCCTGGCGTCCGCTGACGCTAATGGACTAAGTTGCTAATGGGGTTAAAAGCTAAGACCACTATTAACTTTAAAATATAGCTTATGTAGAATATTATACATTCAACTTTTTTTTTAAATACATGCATCGCAACGCCTAACATTTGTTTATTACAACGTGTAAGTTGGTTGGTGGGGTTTATACAATAGTTACCATATTACACGTATTATAAAATATGTATTTTACATTCAGATGTTTGGTAATTTACGTAATACTTTAGCTTCGGTGAGGGAGTGTTCGAATTCAGCCAGCTTATAATGATATATAAATTTATGCCTGGCCTTTGGCGTTAAGCCTACCTCAGTCAATTTGACAATCATAAGGTCAGTGAATTGCCCATTTTTATTGCCATCTCCACCGGCAATTGAGTCACAAAACGTTAAACACACCACGTAGCTCACTGTGACAGTGTCAAATTGACACCAATAGACTTTTGTGCGATGTCGGTGAACTGAATTAGGAGAGCGCGCGAGGGAAACAGTGGTTGTTAAACTGATATCTAACCAGATAACAGATACTCCTAGAATGGAAGGCAAGGAACTCGTCTGGCATTAACTAATACAATTTAGTCGATTTAATTGTTTCTACTTGATGCTATACATATGTATACTTATGTTCATATAGGTTTTTAACTTCAAATTCAGACGTTTCCATGTCAATTTGATATGTAAATATCCGAATTTGGTTTTGAAAAGTCTGGATTTTATGTGCAAAAGTCCGAATTTGATTTGCAAAACGTCGAATATGAAGTGAAAAAACCTATATCTGCTATTGATCTCCCTTTCAGTGTGTACTTGGTAAGAGGTAATACAGTTAGCGTTTTTACGAATTCTCTTAATTATATATAAGTTAATACTACTCACACAACTTATGCAAAACATAAGATCGTGGGTTCGAATCCGCCATTCGGCTTTTGATATGCGCCATCTACCAAGCTTTGTTGAAATTATCAAATAGAATGTTAGCAATACAAAATATGCTAACATCGTGCCTTCGTGTCGTTTGAAACATCAACATTTTTATATATATTTCACGAAGGCCCATTTGTTTTTCTTAAATGACACAATGTAACCTCCGTGAGCCTTCAGAATAACTAATAAGCTGTAATAAATATGGCGATAAATAATTTTCATAGATTTTATTTGCTACGTGAACATAAAGCGGGGTCATAGGTCGGGGTTTAAATTGCCTCCGCCGCACAATTGAAGATCCAAGGTTCGACGGCATCTCGCGTGCTTTGCCGACAGAGAAGTAACATGTAGTGTTACCAGAATTTATGAATTATGTGGGATACGACCCGCCAACAAAGTTGCGGTATCAATGGGAGAGGCCCACGCCCAGCAGGGGACGAATGTAGGATGAAATGACGACAGCGATGGGATATTACCAGAATTCTGCCATAACGAGGTTATTGGCTATTCTTTTGTATAATAGCATCCTACTAGTAAGATTTTATTTGAAATTAGTTGCTAATACAACACAAGCTCTGACAATTTCAACCTTCGGGCATACTCTAGACCGGTTCTATGAAGGTTCGAAAATATCATGAAACACTTTCATTCTTTATCTCTCATCAATAGAGACTAATAAGTATACCTTTAGCGGAGTATATATATATACTTTTAGCGGAGTATATCAAATATTTGTGAAACGTTTTCATTCGTACGTATGCAAGAAAAAGTATATAAGTGGAAGGAAACCTCCTTTATCATACGATGTAGATATATTGAGAACTTCACCACTTAGTGACAATACGAAAAATGTTTATTTCTGATAGCACGAGCTCTGATATTCATCTAAGAGGTATTTTGATAGTTGAGACTAATTTTCTCTCTGACTTATAACCTATCTTAACCATGATTCTGCTTAAGTCTTGTTGTTTAAAATCCTGGTAAATATAATGTCATGATTTAGATAAACATATTTGTCATCATTGTTTGGATATATCATTTTTGGCATTCATGGCCACCTTACTGGAGGTCAGTGCGGTCAGGGCCCAGCGACATCACGCTCCTTAGCGACAGGGACACAGATAATCCGCTGAATATTAATTGTCCGGTCTTAAGCATGGTTCCGTATTTATTTTTCAAAATTAAAAAAACGTTGATGTGATTAGTGAGTGTTCACAAAAAATAATAAGCTTTGACTAGGAATACAATAGAAATCTTTGCTGCTGACCGTACATCGGCCATAGATCAGAATCAGAACCAGCGGAATCTTTAAACGTTATTTTCAAGCCCTACAAAACTTATCAAGGACCGATAATAATGCAATCATCAATAGTTTGGACGATGATCTTCAGGATTTGCGATTTTTTTAAAGAGTAGGAATAAAGCCATTTTGGTGTAAATTTAAATAACAATAAATAGATACTATATCTAATATAATGTATTTTTTTTGTTTTTAAAAGAATTAATTCACACCACACTATTCCCATATAAGGTTATTTTAAAAAAAGTTCATGATTAAATTAATACAATTTTTTCTTTACAGGGTTTGAATATGGGCAATTGCTGAACTCTGGCACGTAGGATCGAGGCGCGGCGCTAAACTCAACTCTACAGGATGACCAAAAAGTTCGAATTCAACTGGCAGATCCCCGTGCCGGAGCCGCTGCTGCAAGTGAGCAACTCAATTACCTATAATTGTAACTCCTGACACTAACAATAACCGAAACGCTCTCATAGTAACACTACATACATACAGCGAACATTTATATTTATATATATATAAAATAAAAGGTAGTAATGATACAAACTAGTATCTCAGCCCCGGCTTCGCTCGGATGGCTATTATAGACAAATAAAAAATATCACTCACTGATAGAAGAGCTTTCTATTGGTGAAAGATTTTTTAAAATCGGTTCAGTAGTTTTTGAGTTAATCCAGAACAAACAATCAAATCTTTTGTCTGGATATTAATATTCATATACAAAATAATGACATGGTAGTTATAAAACCGACTTCAAAAAAACTATATTCAAAAACAAGAAATGCACTTAAAAGTATAAAATAATTTTACGCAATTAAACATAAGAATCAATTCTTAATCACATTTATTTTTGGAGTCGGATTTCTTTTTGAAATCGTTATAATCTTGGTATATATATCAGATAATATATCAAATTAGACATTGACTGAAAAATTAATTTAGCGTTAATTTTGAGTAGATTAGAAAACAATATCAATGTCAATGTTGTCTCCCCACTGGATGATTTTTTCCTTTCCTTTTCCCCCTTTTTGATCCCATGTGCGTTCCTCTACTAATACTGATTGTCCATCTCCTCTGTTTCGGATAAAGAAATAGTCATATTGAATAGATGCATATATACAAATTTCCATTTAATTCATAACCACCTCACTATAATTAAAGCAATTATATCTGTATTTGTTACATAACGATTATTTTCCCTGTGACAATTACCGGAGTACAAAGTGGGACACGGATTAAGTGGCTTGCGATAATCCGGCTACATGATATGTTAATTAGGGTTGCCATTCGCCTCTTGCGAAGGAATATATTAACTGTAAACTGAACACCTTTTCATTGAGTTCAGACAAATTTAACAACGTTAATATGTAATATAATAAAAAAAACTTAGACGTAATAACTTACGTGATCTAGATTCATAAATACAGTTTTCGACACAATCATTACTATTTAAATCAGACTTCAAATGCTATCTTCTGGATTATTTAAAGGATTTTTTACCTTATTTGTCACTCATCGGTTATGTAGTTTAGTTCATTATTGTATGCAGTGGCAGCCATCTTATCGTATTTAGTTTGAGTAATGAATTTGTAATACAATGTCAGTTAGCAGCGCGGTTAATTTGACCGGAAGCTATTAATGCAACTGCCGGTTACGACGCTATTAATTGGCCTAACTCTACAACGTGTAATAGATATTAACATTGTATTAGTTTCATTGGATACAAAGTAAACATCGTTTCCGTATGTCTGTAATGTTTCTCCTACACAAGATACTTCATGCTGAGTTTCCGATTTTCATTGAAAAAGAGGCAAACGAGCATGCGGGTCACCTAATGTTTAATGACCGCTACTCATAGGCATCCGCAGCAAATGAGTCGCAGAGAGACCTTAAATAGAAAGAAGAGTTGATGGAAAAAGGATAATTCCTTTTCCCCATTCATCGCCTCCCCATCCAATCCTCTTCCCCTTCCTATCCTATCCTTATTAAGAAAGGATGGCAAAGTGAAGAGGACTCAAATTGACCCTACAGCACCGCATTCATCAGACGAAATGAGAGACTTCTACTTAAAGCCTTTTTTTTTTTGGTAGAAGGTGGCAAACGAGCAAGCGGATCATCTGATGTTCTTTGAGCGCTACCCATAGACATCCGCAACAAGCAAATGTGTTGCAGATGCGTTGCCTACCTTAAACTACGTTGCCTGTCTTCTGTAAGGTTGTGGTATTTCACCAGTCCAGCCGGTTCATTCGTGCAACAGATGTTGTTGCGGGCTCTACCACTATTTTATTAAGCAAATTGGATTTACGTTTTCTAGATCTTCTTCGAGTTGTGTTTTGACGCTACAAAGTTCGGAGTTAAATATGTGTAACTAATCTCAGTTGTTTTGGCGACTGCCTTTCATTATAGGATGTAGTTTACTTTTATATAATTAAGGGCGACTGCACACATTTCATGTCAATCGCGTTACAATAAAAGACACTATAAGTCCTAAGTATCGCTTGAAAGATAAAGAAGGAAGGACCTGCTTCACCTACAAATTGGAAACTGGCGAGAGATGGTACGGCATCGGACAGAGTTGAGACTCTTGTTGTGGGACGTCAAAGCCCACTTTGGGTCACCGCGCCTCTCTAGTTAGTTATAAGTTATGGGCACCAACGTTTACGTTGTTTTGCTATGAGAAATAATTAGGTATAGTCATTCTTGTACATACACATTAAGTTCATAATTTAAAAAAAAATACTTGCCCAATTTTGTGCGGTAAATCTTTCGCTATATTTTAACGTTAAAGTAGATATTTTTTTTAGTTTGCAAGTAATGGTTCTACAAGTTTTGTAAGTCAAAGATTACATCAAAGCTTTTTTAAGTAAAGATACATAAAGAAAATTAGTTGGGAACTTCCTTTTATATAAATTCCTTACATCCCACACGGGGTAGGTTTTTACTTTTGTTTGTATCTGTATTTAATTACTTGGAGTGGAACCATCAAAGATTTCGTCTTTACGTTGAACGTGGACGGCAATCAATATCTATGTGTGCTCTATTTGGACTATTTGTCCCAATAGGGGTATATAGATGTTAATCTACATACTTTTTGTTAATAATTGCCTGAGGATAGTTAACTTATACAGTATATATCGTAGCCAATTGAAAAAAGTCAATGAACTACGGTCTGCCGACCCCACATCACGTGGGAAAATGATGGAACACGGGGGAAGGATGATGATTTCTTTTTCTCAACGTCCTATCCGGCTCCGTATATAATTAACGAGTTCCTTTTTGATACCTTTTACCTTTGCACTTCAAAGTTTCAACCTTCAGAAGGACGAAAAACCGGAGGTACCTTTTAAAACCAGTATAACATTATCACTTGTAGGTATTGTAATTTATTCAAACGTAAGACAGCCTTTTTAACTTAACTTAATTTATTATTTTCGTACAGTGTAGAAATATTATTGGGTTCCGCTTTCAATGTTCGTATGTAAATTGTCCATGTGTGTCACTTGCCCGCGACAAGACGGAACCCATCTTGTCTCGTGAAAGTGAAACCTATCCCACATGCAAATATGATGCAAAGGCAAGCAAAGTTGCGAATCTTAAAGGACGAGGTAATCTACCAGACTATTGTACAGTTGAATTTGTATTCAACTGTACAATAGTCTGGTAGATTACTGATATACTGCAGGTCAAATATCCTTGTGGATATTTGACCTGCAGTACATTCCTAGATCCTCTAGATCAGTGTTTTTCAACCTATTGCATGAAATACATAAATACAGATTTATTGGTAATTAACTAATTATAGGTCATGGTTATAAAGACATTCTGAATTTAAAAAGTTATCAAAATCTACTTCAAGCTACAAGCAATAAATAACATAAATAAAGAAAAAAGACCTTTAAATATCTAACAAAAAAATTAAACCATCATTAAAAAAAAATTTGATAAGCCAAGCCTTCAATCTTGTTTTAAAAGACGCAAGGCTGGTAGCCGCTGTGACGTGGTCCGGCAGGCGGTTGTAGACGGCGGGCCCCATGACGTGCGTCGTCATGACACGGCCCTTTTAGTATGAAGAAATATGTCGCGCGACCCCGCGGAAGAGGCTTTGTTTAAGGCGACCCACACGTTGAAAAGCACTGCTCTAGATCATGGATATGAGTGCTCATAGACTGAATAGATAACTTAAAGTTACTTGTGTAGAATTAAACATTCATTATCTACGACCAACTCCATTAAGAGGCGCTTTCACAGCGTTCTGCGCTAGAACAATAGTTCAACCGTCCCTAGGGAAGGCTTTTGTTTAGTTATAAATGAGGCTTCAGTACCGTGTTACGTAATAACGAATAGTACCGGGGTAAGCGATGCTATTTTAGGACTTCTATATTTGGATCAAAGCTCGACATAAATCGTTAGAATTGTTGGGTCAGACGACCTTTAAGGGGTCTGTCAATTCCATTGGTTTTCCTTATTACTGAATATTATTAACTATGCGATACATAAGATATAAATATTTAATTTCTTCCTTAACACTAACCTAACTCACACATACATCTTATTTTTTTTATGTAGAAGAAGGTGGCATCTGGTTCCGCTACCCATACTGTGACAAGCTAATGAGATGCAGATGCGTTGCCTACCTTTAGCACGTAATTTGTATGTGTTTTTGTGCAATAACCTATCTTTATCTCTCAGTTGTGGGTCTATGCCTACCCGTCTGGGGTACGAGCGTGAGTGTATTTAGTTGTATCGCAACTTTTAAATAACTCACTCAAAATGGAAATCTCTAATTATTTATTTTGTTCGATGTCGCGTACGGATATCTTGTCGCGAGTAATCCACGCTCGATCGATTTCTTTTCTTCGATACTTCTAATTCTATCGGACAGGACCTTTGTACTACATCTATCTTATCTCTCTACACTCCGTTGCGCTTATTGGTCATTAGGACTCGTTTGTTACCGCACAATTAGTTCCAACTGTTATATAAATAACTGATACTCTTGGATTACGTTTATTCTTTCTTCAGATGGGAAACAATCAAGGCTTTGTACTCTATGTCGTAAATATAGTTAACTATTCTAAAGGTAGGCAACGCATCTGCAGCTCATTAGCTTATTGCAGACGTGTATTGGTAGCCACTTGATATCAGGTGAACTTCTTGCTCACGTTGCACTTCTAGAAAACGTTTTCTATAAAAAAAAGACCGGAAGAAATCAAGAAGGTCATAGAATCAGTAATAATTTTAATAGCTATTGACATCTATCCATAAATTCCAAAAGAACAGTGAGTTGGCTAGTGCTAAACCATGATCCAATCACATATCTTCGATCAGTTGAAATTGTAGTCAAGCATTTTATTTATTATAGACAAAACAACATTATACGACAAATATACTCAAACTCAAAGTACATAGAGCGTTATTCGCGCAGATACAAATAAAATGAACAATAACAACGTACGCTAACAAATTGTCGACTGATTTAAATCGTTCACTTATTCAGCACAGCAGTCGGCGCTGTGGCCAGAGTGAATGGGTTTTAACTATTCAGTAGAAACATGTAAAACGTTTACAATATTCGTGATTGGTTAGTGAATATTTAAATTTGTGTTAAATTATCTGCTACTGTAAATTTGATGTTTTGTAATTCAACACGCTGGCTTAATTGGGGTTCGTGTATTATGTTATTCGTTTAATGATGGTATTTAACGTTGCATAAATCTAATAAGGAAGTACCATGACCGCAAGCATGTAAGCTAACGAAAAATATGAACAATAAAAATTTAATTTCTAGTTTAACTGTAGTTAAGCAAATCTGGCTAAACCTTATATATCTCAATTGCTATTCGCTTGACCACAAGATATTTTAATACTGGTACAGCCAGTACCAACAGTCACTAATAGCGTAATGGTTAAGGGTACGGACTCCAAAACATGCACAACATGGTCGTGGGTTCGAATCCGCCAATCGAATATTGTCGTAAACCCTGTCTTAGTTGGGAATGGCTAAAAGACGTATTAGTAAATTATTTCGATAATCTACTAATATTTCATATACATGCCCGAGGAGGATTGGCGTCTGGCAGGCGGCCGGCCAGTAAAAAACTATAATCCAAAAATTATGACACTACGGACGTACTGTACCGACCCCACATAGAATGAAATCCTCACATGGAAAAAGGGCCGGGAGAAGAACAAGACGAGTTGAACGTATAGGTAATTATAGAAAAAACCCTGTAGGGTCCTAAATGTTACGGAACGTAACCTTACCGCAGGTAAAAGAACTAATTTTGTTAATATGGAATAACGTTTTGTGTCAGCTAAGATTGAAACCAAGAATCGCGGAAACTATTTATAAAGGAAATACATCTTTTACCTAATATAATTTTAAGGGACCCTGGTGGCGTCAGTATAGAAAAAAATTATAGTCAAATGATTTGTAATCACTGATAGTATCGCTCACACGTTATGTGAAAAGGCATTTGAAACTACAATATAATAGCAGTAATATTTGCTAATATAAACCATCAGGCGCTGGTAAAAAATATGTCAACCATTATAAACGTTAAAGCGTTAATAATATCTAGAATGGTCAGCGTAAATTACAGATTGCTCTTTCTATATAAATATGTACTCTTACATCAATAACTATAATGTAAACCCTAATGAAACCGTGTAGAACAGCGGTAGAGCCCGCAACAACATCTCTTGCACGACCTCAGTGAAGGCAGGCAGACATGAAGTAGAAGTATTTCTACGTTTTGTCTGTTGAGTGAGGTACAGAAGGCCTAATTCTGGTTCTTTTCCACTTCTCTTCTAAGGATGGGAAGAAGAGTATTTGACGGAGGATGCAAAGCGAATGTATGTATTTTCGGAGAAGTAGTTGCTGGTAACCTTATTGACGGTTCTTACAGCTTCATCGAATACAGGGCTCGCGATCCGAGTGA
>JWHW01029653.1:81083-100941 GCA_000931545.1 Papilio glaucus | reverse complement strand
CAGCGTAAATTACAGATTGTAGATCTATGTAAATATGTACTCTTACATCAATAACTATAATATTGTAAACCGTAATGAAACCTACACGGTTTAACGGTTTAAAAGTGGTAGAGCCCGCAACATCTATTGCACGACCTTAGTGGCAGGCAGACATGAAGTAGAAGTATTTCTGCGTTTTGTCTGATGAGTGAGGTACCGAAGGCCTAATTCTGGTTCTTTGCCACTTCTCATTCTCTTTTAAGGATGGGAAGAAGAGGATTTGACGGAGGATGGACGGGAAAAGGAAATATAAATTTTGTCTGTTTATCTCCTCCTCTGTCCATTAAAGGTATGCAACCTATTAGCTTGCTGCAGATGCCTCTGGCTAGCTCACTTGATATCGGATCCACCGCTTGCTCATTTGCCACCATCTTCTATAAATTAATAAAACAACTAACTTGAATTAGGCAGCAGAAGCAGCTAGTACACGACTAAGGATATGACTATGTTCCACTGCGTTGTTAGATTTCTTCGTCAATATTATATAACAGACCATTAGCTCCTTCTCTTTCACTAAAAGTATTAATGTTTGTCCGGGTGTCCTTTATGACTTTCCATAAACATTCTATACATATAAAAAGAAAAGCAATAAGAAGCACTTAGTAAAGTATTGAAAGACGCCTTCGTAGATTGCGATGTTTGGCTGCAGCTCAAGAATGCTTCAATACGTCGAATGAAATATGCCACGTTTCGTGCACGTACAATGCATTGCCTACTTTTATTACACTGTTAAAGATCTCACGATATTACCCGGTGTATGCGAATTTACAGGCTAAGGGGTATGAGTTAGGTTTGGATTTCTATTGAAAGCAACTTGATACTTGTCCTTTACTGAACTTTCTTCCACATTTATTTATCGAAGCAAGCAAGCTGGTACGAGCTATATATAACAGTAGCTATTGTAGCTATATAAGCATTCGTTTCTTATCTTCCTCGCTGGAAATTTCATCATCTCATCAAAAATTAATCATCGTTATTCATAAATTAGCATGACAAGAAAACCTCTATTAGGTTTTATTTTCCTATCCCTTGGGAAGTCTTTTGTTTCGGAATAAAAGGTACTCTTTGTCATTTTCTGTATCTCTGACAATGTGTGCAAAATTTAATGATGATCGGTTGATTCGTTAAGGAGCATAACAAACAAACACACAAACAAGCTCAAATTCGCATTTTTAATATTATATAGAGGATACTACTATTTGTGTCTAATCCCATTTGTGTATCTTGTTGTCCAGGGCGCGGTGTTCGACCGCTGGACGGAGGAGAAGGACAACACGGAGCTTGAACAGAACTGCCTCTTCAAGGTCGACGAGTACGGGTTTTTCATCTACTGGAAGAGCGAGGGCAAGGTGAGAGCACAGCTAGCAGCTGGATAACAACGCTGTGATCATTCTTTATAGTAAAACGCGGCTAACGAACAAGCAAATTACCAGATTTTTTGTGACCACCGCATCATTGACAAGAGTAACGCGTTACTAGTCTTTTTGATAGAAAGAAAGAGGAGTAAACCGTTGCTTTCAATTTTATCTATCCTTTTATAGGGTTTACATTACTCCATATGTTGAGTTGAAGACTGACCAAAGAAAAAACGTGGCTAAACTTATGCGAACCCATCAGTGAAATATTAAGTCAATCGCTAAGTAGATTAAGATAGAGTACTCTCTCACGTTCAACTTAGTGGTCAAGAAACTGAAAATTTATTTTGATTTATTCCAAAACCTATGGTTTACTCAAGATTTTCTCAAGTTGATACTGGAAATGAATGTACACGCGTATGTAGGTATACAAAAACTTATATCCAAATCCATATAGGACCAAGGCTTAACAAACATGAATGAAATTTTGGCTTCATACAAATTCCTTTGATCATACACAAAGCGTATCACAAGTACAAGCCGAGCGGCCTCATGACTTGTTTGCTTTCAATTATTTGCTTCTTACAAAGGACATTTTTGAACAGGGCTATGCCTAAACTTTGTATATTCTCTTTGAAGTAATCTTTATTAGATCCTTTCAGTTTCACGCCAGCGTTATTCATGTTTTATTTATTCATATTATAATCTATTTTCACATTTTACTCATGACCCTTTAGAATTAAGAGAACAAAAGGTTTATTTATATAAATAAGCTTCGTTGTAAGAATTAAGTAAGAAAACAAATTTATGTCATTATCTCAATCAGCGACATACATTATTTTTCTGAAAGGGATTATTGAATCTCTTAGATGAGCCCTCCTCAACGATTTAAGTCGAAACAAAAAACGTTTGATCAGATAAGGGAGCATGATCGTCTACTAAACTGAAGGCGGTAAAAGCAACAACAGTATTCTCGTGTTTCCTCAACCGCATACTCGGGGACATCCTGTCTCGGACGTCATCAGGGCTGAGTTTTATCATCCAGAAATCAAAGTCCAAATATAATTGTTAATTGCCATAGGACAAAATAAATAAATAAATAAATATGTAGTTCACACATCTAGGATCTCTTATGACAATGATAGAGTGCTAACAATTTAGGCAGAGATCGACCAGACACAGTACATGAATACTCGATACTCTTCCATCCATAAAGAATCATTAGTGTTTGATATAAACATTTGTTTCAACTATGAAGTCGGAAATCCTCGGCCATTTTCCGCACGTATGATATAGGACGGTCCGTCCAGGCGCAGGTCATGAATAACTTTGCACTCAGCTGGGAAATAACGTTGACTGCAAACATCTACAAAGCTTGTTTCAGGTTCAATCATTTATTTCTATTTCCGCATCGAGCTGTGGGCGTATGTTATCACCTTAAGGGCTATGCATATTTAATTTTTAATTTATGAATTCAAACTATCGCAGCTGTACATATTCAATGGTGTGATCATAGACATAGGTCGGTTTCTAGAAGGCTAATCAACATAAAATTATGTAGATAGCTGTCAAATGTCCAATCAAATGTCATTTGAGTTGGTAGAAGCGAGATCATGAACTTATCTTTCTTATATATAGAAACTGAAATTGATCTGACATTGCTGTTAACTTGACAGTTGAGTGTTGGTTGAATAAAGATTTGACATGTTTACATTTCACACGTTTTCTAAATATATAGAAACTGGACCAGACCTGAGGAAAGCTCTTCTCCTCTGGAATCTCCTGAGGATTTCTTGGCAGGGGTTGTGTACGACATAGAACTCCCCGCACAAGGAAAAACAAACATAGAAAAATTCTTGGAACCCGACAATCTGCATAACAATCATTCTGGGAGCACGCACGAAAAAACATTAAAATTGGTCCTGTAGTTTAAAAAGAGTTCAGTGACGATATTCATGCAAATGTAATCGATTAAGGGTAGAGGGTGTCGACACAAACTAAATTACAAGTTCATATGGAATTTGACCTGACCTTTGCTAACATTCGCTGAGACGCATATGTTATATGAATCAATTAGTTCAATTAGATTAACAATACAGTAACTAACTGTAAATGTCAAATGTATATAGTAATGCTCATATTGTAATATTGAACGTATTTGTAGGACATTAATTTATTGAATAATCTGTGTAACTTATGTCACCGACCAACTGTGAACTTCGTCAGTTTATGATTGGACTAGGCATTTTATAAACTGTAAGAAAAATGCCCATCAAAGAGTGCCAATACAAAAATTCTATCATTGACAACTAAACCACATATGGAATTTTATTTCAACAATCTCAATTTAAGCCCCCATGGCTCCAAATTCCAGGTCACTGGGAAGACATTCCGCAGCGCAAATGTAAACATTTCGACCAAATTGCATCGTTAACTTGTACTGAAACACGTTAGCTTTGTGAATGACCGAGAACAATCAAGCTTCGGTTAACGACGGACAGCAGGTGCGGCCGGAATTAGACCCACTATAAAAACTTAATGACCCTTCAGTTAATTCCACTAAAGCTATCACGGTTCGTCCTTTACACGACTTACTCTTAATGAGGGTCAATGAACGGCTATGAACGAAAGAAATCTCCAATAGATATCCTGAATTCGGATTCCCACCCCACACATTTTTAGGTTGACATCCACGAAAATACTCTCTTTATTACTACCGTATGGGCAGGATGATTTGGTTTTTAAGTACCAACAATCGGGGTACGAAAACCTTAGTCATCAAACGCATTCGTTTACCAAGTCGTAGACACTTTATGAAAGTAAACCACTGGGTATAGGTATTGTATATGACGAGGTTCAAAATAGTAAGCACTACTAGTACATATGAAGTTCGAATCAAATATGTTCTATTTAATTGTCAGAGTGTGTCAGTGTCCCTGGTGCAAGCAAATGTCGACTTGAAAGTGACGAACCTTTTTTACCCCGACTATATAAATAACTTTCTGCTTTTCTTTAAATGCTGGACTACTACGAAGATATAAATAATCATAAAAATAGTATTGCCGTATGGCACAAAAAACGATTTTATTAACATGAAGGCTGTATGTAAAGGTATAGATCAAAAAGTATCTAAATGAATTCCACAAGATACTTATTATTCGATTGAACTTTCATCGCTCTTGACCTTGCGGTCCAATATAACGAGCCGCTACCCTCCGAACTCCGTCAGAAGTCTGACAAGAAGCAGCTTTTTGAGATCAAGCACCGTCAAGAGCGCTCGCCGACCCTTAATAGGGGATCTTCCAGGTTATACCCCAATTTTTTTAGAGTACCTTCAAGTAGTTGGGGCTTAAAAATTGTTGTGTAACGATTTTCGTTGCTGTATAAAACGGAAAGCTTGTCAATTTAAACCATGTATCGTATGGAGTTTAAAAGTTTTGTATGGAATCCCTTCTGGACTCGAAAATAGAGAAGCTACAAAGGTCCTCTCCAAAAGACACGAATGGGCCAACGGATATAAAGCCTAAGGCCAATAGTCATGCTCTGGTCCTTTAAAACCATTGTTTTATAAATAAATCAGCAATATACAACTATTCCGTGCCAATATTTTGCTGAAACATGTTTATTCTTGATTGTACGATATTATATTTTGCTGGTTGTACCCCCACTTGACTAATGTAGCTTAATTAGTAAAATGTGTAATTACGTTCCTTGCCTTTCTAATCGCATTAGTGCTCATGTAAAATTATTCAGAATATACTTAAGCCGTATATACCGCCTTCTCTTTTATATAATTAATGTTAATTACTGTTTCACACGTAGCGAAGGTACAAAAAAAAATAAGGTTTCAAATGTCATGCGATAGAGAGGTTAGACTGCCTCTTTCTATAGCTATCTCTGTCTTCCCGACTAGGGTAGAATTTCGTTTAATAAAGTTCATTGTTAGCACTTTTTAACTACTAGTTGTGGATAGCTTATATTTGTTTCATCAGACACTTATATTACAATATCTATGTATCTTTCCAATCTCTAGACTCTCTTTGATGTGCATTACATTTCCATATCAAAGGTCGACATGAGAAAGCTATTTATGAAAAACTTCGTGGAAGAAGCAAGAATAAGACGACAATACACAAGATATAATGTGATCACCGATGTGTACCATTCTTACCACTATGAGATTGTAAAGATTTATGCAGAATATACTAAGATGAAAATTATGAAGATTTTGGGAGCTTTGCATGCTACCTTTTATTACATCAGATTCTTGATAAATTTCACTGGATAGTAAGCAGAAGAAATTGCTCAGGAGACATGCCTCAGATTAGTAAAAGGGGCGATATAAGGAGCACCCATAACCGACAAGCATGTATGCGTAGATGGATGAATGTATAAGCTAGAGAGGTGTGCCAGGATCGCGCCAAATGGAAATCCATGATCTCTGCTTATCCCTCTGAATTTTGGGGCGTGAGCGTTTATATGTCTCCTGGCTGGTATCACGTAACCCTCCCAACCCTCCCTGCGCTCGGGCAGTTTTTTTTTAAACTTATACAATAATAACAATTTTTTTAATTAAACTCCATCTAACATGAACCCACAACGTATCAGCTAGGTTCTCTGAGCTTTGGTTACGTGTTCTTCATGATACAAGAGTACAAGATTTTTCATAACTTCCATTACAAATACAATATCAAAAGATGCAGTCATTTATAGACCTTGTTTAAATCAAGTTATAATACAATATCGATTTCACATTTCATCAATTTGATTAAACTCAAATAATATTAGCTTTTTGATATTCGCTTTAATGTGTTTATGTAACATCAAACATTCTACATTCCTTTCATGTCATCCCGCTGTAGTGTCTGTCAGTTCAATACCGGCGTCATGTGTGGGCGCTTTCATTTGAAACGCCTATACAGTCAGCCTTCTCTACAGTCTTCTGACAGTATCAACGCGATCTAACTCTGTCTAGGCACAGCCGGGGCTCGATTGTTGCTCATTTCTAAGTCAGTTTTGACGTTGACTTGATTCGGAAGATGTATACGATGTCTTAAATCATTTGTGCTTACTTTGTTCTCGTGCTTTAGATACTAAATGAACAATAGTAAAACAAATCTGCATATGAAATTTGCTCAAGGTTAAGATTCGCAAAAAATAATAATACTGATTTAAATGTCGTATGTCTGAAAGATTGACACACATAATACTAATGCGCTTATAGAAAGAGAAACAAACGTATAAACGAGATTCATGGAAGGAGCCGGAGGACGGAACAAAAAAATCCAATAAGCCGTTAAGTAAAAACCCGTAACCTTTTATCACACGCATCAGTTCATTCATACAAGAAAGAAGATAAAAAACCCTGGAAATGATATTCCATTATCATTTCTTTTACCATCTTGTCTGTTCATGAGTAGGCGAAGAAGGTGACAAACCTTTCATTGAAGTTGGTCTCCTCGACATATTGTGTACGGATACATTTGCAATATCATCATCAATCTTGTTCCTTCTGGTTCCACGGCTTTATGCTTCATCACCTATTTGGAGTGATTTAAAAACAACGCATTCCGATGCACCTACGCGCTCTGCGCAAATAACATTTGCAATGGATTCCACTTGATGCATTCCGCGGGGTTGTTCATTACATATACGTTTTCATGTACTGTAAAAGTTCTTACCTTTGACGTTATCAATTAGACTGTTCTTAAAATCAGACGTAGAATGGCTAGCACCTTGTTGTCCATATTTTTTTCTTATATGGGTGGATCCAAGGCCAAGGAGAAAGAAAGAAGCGTTTAAGGTCTTTTTAATAATGTGTTGCAAAGACTGCAAGAAGAGATGACTGCAAGAAGCATATACGTTTCTCATTACTTAATCTATCTATCTATTAAGAATTAAGAAAGAAGAAACTGACTGCCTGATCAACGCACAGCCCAAATTACTTGGCATAGACTTGCAATTTTGCACAGGGATTTCTGTTATTGGGTAGGTAGGCTAGCACTAAAAATGGATTTTTCTAAACTCATCCCCTGAAGATCAAAAGAAGGGGATGAAAGTTTGTATGGAGACGCAAAGTAGGGGGGAGGGGGCTTGTTCGTTTATGTTAGAGAGCACGCAGCCACGTCTCGGAACCAAATGTAATTTCCCTGGAATAATAGATGACTGACACTGTTCAAGAAATAGTGGCGGGCGCCGGATATTGGTGTATATATCTAGGTCGCTGCCTACCACAGTGAATAAAGCGTGTAAACTTATTTTATCAGAACAGTCGGTGTATGACAATATGCCTTCCATGTTACTTGTATTCGTATACTTGGTATTCCTCTACCGCGCAATCTCATACAACCGCCATATTTCCAAGTAGACAACTTAGGGTCCTTTAAGAAGAGAGCGTACAAGAGTACACTCTTTCCTTATAGTCCAGTCCAATTATTTTGGATATTCTTCTCGTATAAAAAATATCTCTTATTTCTTACATCCGGCGTTAAGTTGTTACATTGTGAGTCACTTCACATCAAGAACCCTCGAATTAGTAAACCTGGAAAATGTTCGTGGCTAGGAAGAGAATTTTGAGTCTCCAATCTAAATCTGATAATAATTAAACTAGTAATGAAAAATATCAGTAAATTAATATTTTGTATAAATAAGGACAGCTTGATATTTTAAAATATTATTTTACTATCTTTGTCCTTGTATTTCGCTGGGTCATATCAGATATTTTTTTTTACAAAAATATACTTCTTTCGAAAAAAAAAATCAAATTGTAATGATTCCCTTGCTACAATAATTTAACAATATGAATTTGCAACATTTGTTATAACGACCTAGAAATAGTTTTTTTTTTTATATAATACTCTTTACTGTACTCAAAAGGGCGCCTTTTTCTTTAACTTTTATTAAATTGTATTGATTGCTTTGTTTCTAGGATGGAGACGTCATCGAGCTTTGTCAAGTCAGCGACGTGAGATCTGGGGGAGTGCCGAAGGTATTTATTTAATTTGACAGAATATTGTTACACCTTACCTATTTATCGGGGACATCGGGGGGAAGAAGGTGCGAGCCTCGAAGCTAAACCTCATTTACACCTTACCTTACCAATTATGTAGGGCCCTAAGACCCTTCTCTACCTACTGGTAATAAGCATTTCGTAGATTCAATACAGATCAATTGTAGATACTTAGCGTAATGTAAATAATATACCTTCAATGAGATGGGCAATCAGATATAAAATAAATAGACCAATTGAGGCGTTAATGATTTCATCTCCGTCCTCATTAATTACAATTCGGCGATGTTAACGGTACATACGTCACGCTCGTAGCGGCGGCCATGTTGGAACGTGTGATGCCATTTAAATATTACGTTCGATATTATAATTTCCTTTCAATAAATGGTAGGACTTAAGATTCCATTAAAAGGGATTGAGTTTTTTTAATAAGTGTTAGCGATGAGTTAGCTTATTTGTCAGCCTCACCGAAATAGTACTGCAGTTTTGGTAGAATTGTCTATGAACATACTTTGTATTTTTTATGATAATAACAAATAGAAAAAGAATAACTTGTCAGTTAGTTAGGCTTATAAAAATTGCTGTCTACATCAAAAAATAATGGGAAATGGTAATTTGTGCTCGCACGTCGCACGAGACATTTTTTATTATAGCAACATTTAAATAAGGCTTAATGAAAATTAATATCTTGAATGAAAAGCAGTTTGGCGGCCGTGATCAATTAGTTTTAGGTAACCCGTTACGCGTTTGCCCCTTCTATAAAAAAGATGCCAAATCCAAAAACTCAATCATAGTTAAAACGTCGTAGAACGAATTAATCCAGATACCGATATCAAAGAATCAGTAAAAAACAATTTGCCCACGGCACAAATATTGGGGCGTATTGATTTGATATTTGCTGATTATTTAGTGAGCGCGTGACGTCACGGGTCCAAGATGGCCGCCGCCAGCTGTATGTGTGTACCGTTGAATAATTACACTTACATTGGTAATGGCCACGCACGGATTTAAATAGAAACGCGATGGAGGCTGATTTGTTTATTCGTCAGCATGATCGATCACCAATACATTACTTAAACCTTCCGAAATAAAGCTTTTACGAACATTGACTAATGCATTAATGTTTGATGTTATATAAAAAAATCTTTTGGCTTGAAAAAAAAAATTAGACTTATGTCTTGGTTAGTTGGTTTTTGGGAAGGATTGGAAGGTAGCATTCCTTCTTCCACCCAACACCACTCCCAATGAAAACAAACGCACTGTTCTTGAGAAAATTTAAAGAGTATTTCGTAAACATGACGTTGTTATTTTGCATGCCTTGAGTCGCTTTTATCGTGTGGTCCGTGTTCAAATTAACACTCAAGGAGCTTCCATCGGTCGCTCCTTGTTTACCACCTCATGTAACAAATGTGTAAAGTATAATGTCAAGGTCAAATATTACCTCCCGAATATTATCTATATACAGTTATGTATGAAAATTTGTGTTTTAGTAACTTATGAATTGTTTTCACACAAGTCCCTTTAATATAATGGAACTAAAATCTATCTTAACAGTTTTAATATGTAATGACAAAAGAAATACATCTTGTTTCACAGACAGATGTGAATTTTGTAAACAAAGGTTTTAAGTTACATGAAAATTCGTAAATTCCAAAATATTATAGAAAAACAACTTTTTCTGACATTACCTTATAAAATTAGCTATCCATATTACACAATTTCACTTGATTTCCACAAAATTACACCGTTTCCGATGAAAGTATAAAAAGTGTAATGGCTGCCGTGTATGTTAAATGACGTTTGTTTGTTTACAACAATCATATCTATGAAACAACTTCACTTTGCAGCCGGAATCCAAACTGAGCACTAATCTGTTCAACAAACACGGGGAGACGCTAGACGACAAGTCGCTGACCATCTGCAGCGGCACAGATTATATCAACATCAACTATCAGCACGTCGTCTGTCCTGACGCTGCCACGGCCAAGGTAGCATCTAGCAGCTTCTAGAATATTCATCTCATTTTAATCTCTTAGTATCAAGAAAACTGCGATTTTCAATTACCATCATCACGTACGTAATAACTTAATACGTTCATATAAAAAAAACCTTAGCCATTTTTTTTAGCTATGACTAATTCCAGAAACATCAAAACATGGTTATTTCTCCTGAATATAAATGAATTAAATACAAAACAATGCACCTTCAAGATATTTATGATTTAAAAAAATCTATTTATTCAAAAACACTTTATTGTGATTTTTTAAATTCAAATTTAAATCAAAGATTTGTTACCACGAAAAAATATCAGTATCAAAACGATCCGTAGATAAATATACGTAACAAAAATGTTTTTACAAAATTACAATATCCTATAAATCCATGGTATATCGAATAAAGATACTCGTTAAATAATTTATTTTGATACACGAAGGTATGGCTTGACGGCCTGAGAAAGATCACCCACAATGTGAAAGCGAACAACGTGTGCCCGATGACATGCCTCAAGAAACAGTAAGTGACGCGCCGCGCATCCGCATGGCTTCCGTGCCGCATGCACCCGCATGATTTCCTTGCCGCATGCATACGCATGATTTCCTTGCCGCATGCATCCGCACGGCACGGCGTAGCAACAATCCAACACTAAATAATCTGTCTTAGACTGTGCTGTGCTTATTTTAATTCTTGAGCAACTTTTGATTCATGATTAACTAAATCACTCTCGTTAAAACTAAAATATTCTTATACATATATATATTCTACATCTTTATTTTTATGTTGTATTAATGTCAATAGTTACTCGTTGTCATTAGTTGTTATTGCATGTTTATATGTTTTATTTATTTATTTTTAACATAAGGTATGGAAGGAGGGACTCCGGGCCATAACACATAACAACAAAATCAACAATGTGTGTCCAAGGACTAGCCTGATGAAGCAGTATGTACATTAGTATTTTTAACACCCTTTTATACAATTTTCCTGTATGTATGCTTGTGTGTACCTATTTATTAATGTAACGGAATCTTTGGAAGTGATTTTATTTTATTTTATCAATTTAATTCAAATTAATTTTAATATTTGTCCTGCATTTTCGTAGGTTTCTTCTTTCCTAAAATCTAAACTTTAAATAAATGTGTAGAAGGGAAAAGTGACGTACAAGTAGTACAAAATTTAATTCAAAAAATTATTTATTTTAATTGCCTCATCTTAAAACATTGTCCGTCTTTAACTCGGAGTTCAGCAACCTATAATAGAATTGAAAGCTTTACGATTCCGCTTTACTAAGACCGTGTGTCTCGTTTAGTTTAATCCAGCAAGGTGTTGTAGCAGTATTGTTGGAACTGGAATTGGATTACCGTCTGGCTCGCTAACAGTAAAAGATTTAGCGGCGACGGGCCCGACGGTTTATTGAATAAGTCTGGTCCTTACGAGGCCGGATCGTTTGTTTTCATTTATCACTAACTGGATTGAAAAGAATAGCTTATTTACGTAATTAGATTGAATTTAAATTATTTATTTTGCTATTTGATTGATGGTTCAACTCTATTTATCGAAACCTTGGCAAACAATCACAATTACTAGGGATGTGTTGTGTTCCTTTTTATATAAGAACTGAAGCAGATGGTGAGATGGCGCCCGCTACTGTCCATAAACTGCGTTGTCGAAGGCGATTAAAACAACAGAACTCCAAATTCGAACCACACAAACATGACGGTTTGAGTTCGGTTCTTTCCTTGTGGAATGATTTGCTACCATGGTTATTTTCAAACATATTGTCGATGAACACTTAGATGGCTCGCTGCTCGTTTGTCTCCTTATCCACAGTTCTGTACTAATATTGTAAAGAGAAAATATATGATGTTCGTTCTGGATAAAGTCAAAAAGTACTGAACCAATTTTAATTTTTATTTGATCTATCCGTGCGGGACTCGGACGGGTTGCTGGTATTCAAATTTCAATAAATACTTTTCAAGTCAATTGTATAAACTATAGCATTGAGTCAAGGACAAATAGAGAGTTTTATTTGATATTTGAGGCATGATTTTCTAAGTCAAATGGAATACAAAATGTTTTATATAAATTATTTAATGAAATGTTTTTGATTTTCATAAATATTCAACAGTCTGGGAACATTTCTTGGAAAGTTGAAACGCTTGAAGCAAATTATTGAAATAATATAGGGCAATTCATAGCAACTGAAACAAAGAAAATACATTGTAATAGATTTAGCAATAAATTGATCCGTTTATCTGACCTCGGTTGTTTGTTGTAAGTAAAAACAGTTTTATTATGAATACGGCTTTTGTAATTAAGACCCGCAGGGCTTGTTGTACAATGTCCGCCGCACAAAGAAATTCTCTACTTACCGTGTTTTGGTTTGTGGTAAATTTACTGAAATCCCTCGATGCGGGTACTCTTTTGTCCGTTTTCATTATAGTACAAGATCTAAGGATCAAAGGAATTTATATGTTGTAAACAAATAAGAGACCCGTGCCAGACCCGCGCCATCACATCGCTCTTAAAACCAGTCACCTTTTAATAACAAAAATAGATATGTACAATTAACAATTACAATGTTGAAATAATAAATTATAATAATAAGACCTTTGACCAACATTTTTAAAAGCTTTCGCTTAAGAGTTGCCTGTAATTGCCACCATTTAACTGTGTTGTATAAAAATGTTATAAAGTATTCTAAATAATGACCTTATACGTAGTTGGATGCGCCTCTGCTTCCTGACGGATCCGCGTGGCAAGGTGCCGGTTAAAGTGGTCGCTCGCACATTCGCTTCCGGAAAGACCGAGAAGCTGGTCTACCAGTGCCTGTCCGAACTAGGCCTGCCTTCGGGTAAGAACGAGGCCATGGAGAAGGAAGCTTTCACCTTCGACAAGTTCTACGCGCTTTACCACAAGATCTGCCCGAGGAACGACATCGAAGAGTTATTTAGATCCATGTAAGTCGATTAAAAATCATGTAATATGTAAGATTATGTCTTCTTGTAATGTTGTTGTTGATGATTAAATTATATAAGAATTACAACTTATTGCCACAAAAACTAATTTTACGCATTTTATCGCGTTTAAGCCCTTAAATCATAAGTTAAGGACGGAACTCCTTTCCAAAGGATTTCCACAGTTAATTTACCATTTTGTTCCCGACATTTCGAGTTATGGCCACGAGAATCGAACGAAGGCAAAATCCTGTGTTTTGTGCGTTGTATTTCACTGGCCCATTCGTGCAACAGATGTTGTTGTGACGGGCTTTAACACTGTTGAATTGATATGATAATAAATTTCATTTCCATCACAAAATATCCCATATATAAAAACATCACTCCAGGTCATGTACAGTCCAAATTTTATATTTTCAGTACACAAGGCAAATCGGATCGCATCAACTTGGACCAGTTCGTGAACTTCCTGAACGAGAAGCAGCGCGACCCGCGCCTCAACGAGATCCTGTACCCGCTGTACGACGACAAGCGCGCCCTCGAGATCATCACGGACTACGAACAGAACGAGGAAGCCAAGAATGCTAGTCAGTCTTTTTTATTTCGTTGTCTGTTACTATGCAAATTTACAGCGGTAGAGCCCGCAACAACATCTATTGCATCCATCCATTCTAATAAGGAAAGGATGGGAATGGGAGAAGGATTTGACCAAGGAGGGCATAAATAGGAAAAGAGATCATATCAACAATCATTTTGTTAGTTTGTCCCCCTCCTCTGTCCATGAGGTCCAGTTAGGCAACGCATCTGCAACTCTTAATATTATTTGAGATGCCTTTATGTGGCGGTCGCTTGAAGAAGGGTATAACCTCTAGTACCAATGGATTTATTAGTTGAAAATAGAAGTCCAAGACGTGATATCGTCACATTCTAGGTCAGTTTAACAGCAGTTTGTCACGGCAACATGATCTATGTACACACTATAACGAAGCATTTGTATCTCAGAATGTCTGACGAAAGACGGCCTGATCCGGTACCTGATGTCGGACGAGAATGCGCCGGTGTTCCTGGACCGGCTGGATACTTACATGGACATGGACCAGCCTCTAGCGCACTACTACATCAATTCCTCGCACAACACCTACCTCTCCGGCAGGCAGTTCGGCGGCAAGAGCTCTGTGGAGATGTACCGGCAGGTTCTACTGGCAGGATGCCGGTGAGATTCCCTCTAACTCTACATGTTAATTATGCCGTTCAATGAATAAAAAGGGAAGTCAGGGAAGAGTAAACTCCTTTATGTATGCTATTGGCAATTCTATGTCAAAGAAAATTAAGACGTACTAGCTGAGCCCCCGGTTTCACGCGCCGTGCAGTTTAATTTAACCATCTTATGTCCAGCCTAAGCTAGACCCTATTTAATAGGATTGATCATATAGGTTTGAGGTCAACGTACATTGTATATTATTTCTCCATACAAACTTTCATTCCTCTACTTTGGGGGAAGAATTTTGAATTGCGGTCCCTGAGATGCTATGCGTGACACTGAATGATAGGAAGAAGAGTAGCATTTCAGGAAAAACTGTGTCTTAAGAGAGGACGTGGTGACTAAAATTGAGCAAGGCATGCTTCGGTGGTTCGGGAATGTTGAGAGAATTAATGAAAGAAGAAGTTTATGTTGTGCAAGCGAGTGGCAGTGTAGGCCTGGGTCGGCCTAGACAAACTTATACCAACCAAATTGGTGACGTACTAAAGAAAGGCGGTATTAAGAGAGTGCCCGTAACCTACATTTATACATCTACGCATTTATGCGTTATGTAGAAGAAGCAAGAGATGTGTGCCAGGACCGTTATAAGCGGAAATCCTATAATCTTTGCCTACACCACTGGGTTATGGGCGTGAGTGTATAAACCTATATATTTTTATATCTTACAACTTGTTCTTTTTAGTCCACTTAAATTTAAAGATTATTTTAATTTCAACTAAACCTAAGCCGAGGAGATTGTTCACGACACTAGTCAAATGGAAGATTCGACCCTACTATCTTATGTTTCACAGGCCGTACTCTAAACCAAAAGACTATAGGCGCTTAAATCATTATATGATTAATTAAAAACTTAAATGGTTAACAACAGCTGCGTGGAACTGGATTGCTGGGACGGCAAGGGCGAGGACGAGGAGCCGATCATCACGCACGGCATGGCGATGTGCACCGATATCCTCTTCCGTGACGTCATCTACGCCCTGCGGGATACCGCTTTCGTGACGTCAGACTGCCCCGTCATCCTCTCCTTCGAGAACCACTGCTGCAAGGCGCAGCAGTACAAGCTCGCCAAGTACTGCGACGAGATTCTCGGCGATCTTCTGCTAAAGGAACCGCTGCCAGAACACCCGGTAAGTCAAGTTCCTTCTTCTACGCCCTGCGAGACACAGCCTTCGTGACGTCAGACTGCCTCGACATCCTCTCCTTCAGGAACCACAAAACTCTCGTAGTGGGTCTAAAAACAACTTATTCTTTACTTCACACCATTGTATTAATGTTTTATATACTTAATTTTTTTTAAATACAGATGTAATAATTTTAAAAGGCAAAAATATTCCAGTTGGAGCCTGGCGCGCCTTTGCCGCCACCGTCATCTCTCAAGCGTAAGATTATGATAAAGAACAAGCGGCTGAAGCCTGAAGTGGAGAAGCAGGAGCTGGAGCTCTTCCGACAGGGGCAGTTCGTCATAGAGGACGAGGTCAAAGAGGATGCCTCCGCCGTTGTCGTGCCGGAGAAGAAGGTATGTTCAGTGTTATTCTTGTTTTGCTTCTTTTTTGTATTGTAAAGCTTCTGGATCACGAACTAAAGTTTGCTTAGTTCATGGTGCAGAAGGAGCTCTTAACTTAACAAACTAAAAAAACGTAATTATAAATCACTGATTGAGGAAGCGAGTTTGATTCCTTTTCTTTATCCAATTTTTGTATCTCCAGCCAGAGGAGGTGGTTGCAGAAGCAGCAGCCGCCGGCGAGGACGCTCCTCCCCCGGTGGCCTACACCGGCTCCACCACCAACGTACACCCCTGGCTCTCCTCCATGGTCAACTACGCCCAGCCCATCAAGTTCCAAGGCTTCGAAGAAGCAGAGAGTGAGTATATCAAACCCATAATAATCGAGCATGTATAAGTTCATGCATGGAATACACTAAGCGAAAGAAATTCCAGGATCATGCCAAATGGTAACCCTTAATCTTTACCTACCCCTCTGAGTTACGGGCGAGAGCGTTTAATTATTTATTTATTTAGTGAGCAGCCCTTAGTGTGCGGTTAGTGTTTAGTGATGCCTAAGGGCATCCGCAACACGCAAATGTGTCGCTGATGCGTTGCCTACCTTTAATTGTCAGAGGAGTGGATAGACAGGGAAAAGGATATTTCCTCTCCTTCATGCAATCCACTTCCCCTTGCCATTCCATCCTAATTAGAAAAGGATGAGAAAGGAAGGAGGACTGAAATTGGGCCTCTGGCACCTCACTCGTCAGCCAAGCTTTTTTGTAGGAAAGAAGAATAGAGTAGAGAAAAGAGGAGACAATGAGGAAAGAATATATCGAGCCCCTTCCTAACTCAACAAAGGAAACGCAGAACAATAAGTACGCCTGAATTCTGCTAGTTTGTGGTGACCCCTTTATGCATCAGGTACTGCTAGCTCCACCATATATATCAGTTCGTCTGTAATTTGCCTGTTTGTGCCTTCCAGAGAAGAACATCTACCACAACATGTCATCGTTCGCGGAGACAACCGGCATGAACTACCTGAAGTCGCAAGCCATTGACTTCGTCAACTACAACAAGCGGCAGATGTCTCGTATATACCCCAAGGGAACCCGGGCTGACTCCTCCAACTACATGCCACAGGTAACGCTGCCTGTTTACTCATCTAACTCTTGATGACGCTATCCTTTTCCCTCACTTACTTTGTAATTCTTAACAAAATGTAACATATTTTGAACTGTCCCTTTCCTTATTGTGTAAGTTATGTTGCGTTCAGTTAACTTATGCCTAATTTTCCCCTCTCGTTGGGTGACGTTGGCTGAAGACAGGTCCGATTGGTGAAAGGTAGTAAAGGGAGGAGGGCGGTGAACGCAGACGGGAACTCGATACTAAAAGGGACCAAATTAAGAGCAAACATAAATTACAACTATTAAAATGGTATCCTCACGTGTGTCAAGTGCTCACGCACCTTCAATCGTCGAAGTTGGCTACATCAAGCATACTCGAGTATGCCATCAACTCTCCACAAATTAAGGTAGAATAGAAGCAGTCACCATAGATGGACATTATTATTATTATGCTAACAAATTGAAAATATTCATTAATTATTCAAATAATATAACAACATAAGTACGAGGTTCACTATGAATTAAGACTATAGTATTTAGTAAACTTATATGTAATATACCCAAACACAGATATAATTGGGACCTTAAAATCTTAAAATCGAATATGATAACCTAAAAACCCAGCAAATGGTTACCCTCAGATGTTGCTGGTATTTAAAACTTTATTATATATATTATTATTAAACTGCCCCGCGGTTTCACCCGCCCTGGAATTTAATGTAACTGACAAATCCAGACTAAGCTGAACCCTGTTTAATATGATTGATCATATAAATCTGAGGTCAACTTGCATTGGACCTTTGTTTTTTTTTTTTATCTAAACAAGCTTTGTTCTCGTGGTTTAAACTTTTAGGGGATTAATTTTAGAAAGATCCTTTCTTTAGTAAAAATTTTAAGTCTCTAGGCCCAGTAGTTTGGGCTATGCGTTGCGTCAGTCAGTCAGTTTCTCCTTTTATATAGATATCATTATCACCTTCTGCAGGTGTTCTGGAACGCAGGCTGCCAGATGGTGTCGCTGAACTTCCAGACCTCGGACCTGCCGATGCAGCTGAACCAGGGCAAGTTCGAGTACAACGGCAATTGTGGGTACCTGCTCAAGCCGGACTTCATGCGGCGCGCAGACCGCAGCTTCGACCCCTTCGCCGACGCTCCGGTAGATGGCGTCATCGCCGCGCAGTGCTCCGTGCAGGTGTGGATACATTGCCTCTATTAGTTTAATAAAACATAACACAACTTTTAAGAATTATTTTCGACTGGCTGTAGCCCGCAGCTTCGCACGCATTAATTCATCTTCCGCTCTTGAAGTTCTTGGAACTTGATTCCACGTGTAATAACTTAGAATTATTGGTAAATGTCAAAAATTTCTTATAAAAAGAACCCTGTCTGTCTCTCTGTCTTAACTAACACTACCTGTGAACACCACAACAACATATTGGACAGAGGACATAGACAAGTAGGAATAAAAAAATTGACCAGGAGTAATTAAATTTGTTAACAAACTATTTCTCTTTGCAATTCAACGCTGACCATTGTTACCAGGTGATCGCCGGCCAGTTCTTATCAGACAAGAAGGTGGGAACCTACGTGGAGGTGGACATGTACGGTCTACCGTCAGACACCATCCGCAAGGAGTTCAGGACACGCATGGTGCCAGCTAACGGCCTCAACCCCGTCTACAACGAGGAGCCGTTCCTCTTCCGTAAGGTGAGCTGGATAAAATACCTTTAAGTAACAATGGAATGTCTTATAAGGACACTATTTAGTATTTTTTTGTATACTACAATGAGGCAAATGTACAACGGGACACCGGTATCATGAGACCATTCCAGCCTTCACATCCTCAACTATCAAGGGTTACGGATGCATTGTCAGACTTTTTAAAGGGTGGAGGCAAGGAAAAGGATGAGAAGAATTGATAGGAACTAGATAAGGCCTTCCGCATCTCTCTCATCAAAGTATAGACACGTCTATTTCACGGTTGTTTAACGTGAGGTCGTGGTATTTCCCGCCTGAGTTGGCCCACTCGTACCATAGCTACTGCTCCTGTTGATTTCCCTCATGAGAGGAAACGAAGAAGCATAAACACATCTACCTTAGGCCAGTAGTCTGCAAGAGAGCATCTGGTGCAGCGTAGCTTATTTCTGGTAACCACTGTATAAGATTGACTCATGACTCATTTTGTATGCTTGTGATGAGCTAATATGAGTAACATCAGCAATGTTGAATGCAGGTGGTGCTCCCGGACCTGGCGGTGCTGCGTTTCGGTGTGTACGACGAGAGCGGCAAGCTGCTCGGACAGCGCATCCTACCGCTGGATGGGCTGCAGGCGGGCTACCGGCACATCTCGCTGCGCACGGAGGCCAACTTCCCCATGTCGCTGCCCATGCTCTTCTGCAACATCGAGCTCAAGATTTACGTCCCAGATGGATTCGAGGGTAAGGATACGTGCACACTGAGCGCAACACGTGCCTGTTGACCAGCCATAACAGCAACTGGAAAACCGCGTTGCGCATTGCAGATAAAAACCGTTTTTGGATAATAACAAAAAAACAAAATCTAAATAAATTTGATTGATTGCGCGTGTAGTGACCTTCCTCTCGCGTACGTCTTCGGGGCCGGGGGAACGCTACCG
>JWHW01029653.1:17764-33574 GCA_000931545.1 Papilio glaucus | reverse complement strand
AAAAAAGGTTGTGACAGAACTTATGACCCGACTAGGTATATGATAATTAATTATGTCAGTCTTTGAGTCTACCCTCTAAAATACTAAATAAATTTGGAGTATGGAAATTACTTCAGGGTTGACTATTTGGGCGGCTTAGGGTATAGGCAGACTCTCTAAAACTAGCACGATCAACTTTATCTCCAGGCAGTTCATTGCGTTACACAACACAGCATGGCGACACGCCCTGTCGCGCCGCTGTTGAATATATTTACTATATTTAATATAATGAATGCGGCACAAGACACAAATGGGCAAACAAACGCGCGTCTGAAGCGAGCGACGACAGTTGCGGTCGCGCTGGCGCCCGCTCGCCCCCGCATCATACTCGCTTAACTCAAAACAAGAATCTATTAACATCGCCAAATGTTGTATTAGAACAATATACGTTTCTATTTAACCTGGGTTTACTCTGCCGAAAACATTTACGCAAAACATATTGTCATCTCAGTTTTTTGAGACAGAAAGTTAAAGGCACTACGCCCTTAAAAGGGCGCCGCGCCCTATGATAGTCTGGGGCACCTCGGAGGCGACACCATGCAATGCAGATTCGGGATTCCCCGCCTTCCCCCGCTGGCGCCGTCTTGAATTTTTTATAGAGGTTTACTTCTCACGGCCCCCGTCTTGAAAAAGACAGAGGCCCACGGTCCAAACGTTGCCGCCGGGATTGCGCGAAATGCGGCTGCAAGGGGTGGGCTAATCCCTCCCCTCGCAGCCCCACCGCCGCCAAATCTGCGGTGCGACCCCGCTGAGTCGCGGAGGGCAGGGCGAGTAGCACACCGCAATACCAACACTCCTCTCCCTCCGCGATTCACCCTCACTCGCTGCGGGGACAGGTCCCCGTAGCCACCGGCTCGCTCGAGGGACGGGATGCCCAGAAGCCCAGCCCAAGCGGCCCCTCTAGCCGGTCCTGCCTCACGGACCGGCCGTGGGTTCCTCTTAGCTTCATCGTGGGCCACCCACGGATACTGAGCCCCAACGCCACGACAAGGCGGGGCCCTGGTTACTACTGCTGCAAGGTCCATCCTTCAGTATCCTTAATACCATGGAAGAGGCAAGTGCATTGCCAGCGTTTAACCAGGACCTGACTGAGATAAGAGCTTTTCTGTTATATTTTACGTGTCCCGCATACATTCACTAGTTTGTTGACAGTATGATTTAGTGTTACAATCGCTTAACACTAACGTAGCGTAAACAGCATTGCCGAGAGCCGCGGCAACGTATTTACGAGACGTTTTGTTACAGCGCGCTCTCTCTTCGCCTGTAAACTACCCACTTGTAAACACGTACGCCCGTATGATGTAAACTCCAGCCCAGCTTACATTAATATACGCTTCGAAAGATGTCCGTATTTTTAATCTTTTTTAATTTTAAGAACAATACTTCCTCATTACAGCTGAGTGTAGATACGAAAAGTGAAATACCAACACAAAAATTAGTGAAACTTTACTGTTTATTATTTCATGTACTACCTTAGCTAATTAAACTGTCAATGAGAATTCAAAGATAACAAATCTCCCTTCTCTTCTAGTTAACAGGCTTATATTAAAAGTCACTAACAATAACATCTTGTTATCTACCGCTTACACAAAAGATACAAAACGCAAACATATCAAATGCCTAACTATTATCGCGTGAGGGATGCAAAGCCGGGGGCGGTGGGTAGTCGCGAGGGAACGTTATCGAAATGCATCTGAAACGGCGCCGTGACCAGCAGTCCGACGATTCAAGGCTTGCCAACGTGCTCGGTTACCGCTACAATGATCCAACGCGAACTGCAACTATAGTTACGATCTAATTATCTCGACCAGTACCTTGGGTGTGAGTAATGTATTTACAAACAAAACTAATATGTTAAAGGAGCTGAGTGTAAAGATAAGAGCTTTCCCATTTTAGACGGCGTTAGCTTGTAAATATTATTGACTTCAATATCAAAATACGTATTGTTTAATTTACAGCGCTTCGAAATGTCTGGCCTTGTTTTCCTGCCAGGAGTTTTTGCTCAAAAATTTAAATTTTAAATTAGCTTAACAGAAATAAGAGTAGAGTTTTCTGATAGCGTCGCAATTAATGCTAACATGGAAAGTGTAATTTAATAACTGTTCAAGAGGGTATCTATATATAGAGTTTGAAACCGGAGTCTGTTGTTGTTGTCTGTGATGTCGCCCACAGATTGTTTCGGCCGGCGACAATGCACTTACACCTCAAGCTCATCATTGCATAACATCACGTTGGTTTATTCAACTTCGATCACATGGGTCACATAACCTAGGTGATTTTTCTTCAAATCTGGGTAATATAGAGACATAAATTAACAAATGAAAATCAGAGGCACCCCTGTGAACTCAGGTGATTTGATTCCACTAAATAAACTTGACAGACAACCAATTACTTCGTCCAGGTCACGTGATTCAGGTGATCATAGTGGAATAAACCATCACATTTAGATGAACATAATTCACTAAAACTGATTGACACACGCTATAGAACGGCGATTATGACATTTCAAAGAATGCGGAGGTTATGTGAACTTCTATTTGCCTGTTATAATATGCAAATGTTTTACTAAAACTTCAACTCCGTAAGACCACCAAAATAACTATTTTCATAATTTGTAATGATTTAAAAACATATTTTTCACCATATATAACATTTTTATATTACATATCCATTATCCAATCATAACAATAGACAAATTTCACACTACGAAGTACAGCACCTAATACAGTAACCTAATACTTTACTCGCTTTTAAAGGATGTTAAAAAAGCAATCTCCCGTACACAAAAATTAGGTCCTCCATAATTTTCATTACAGTTAATTTGAATTAAGTCACAAATCATACCAACGTTACTTTACCCCTATAGAGGTCCTTGTTGATATCGTTTGATAGGCCTGGCAAGTTGGAAGTCGGGCCTCTCAACTTTTCAACTATTACGCGTGTTGACAAAATTTTACTTGCAAATAAATACCTTTCACACAGATACCAGTTATGGCCGCCGCCCGTGAGAATCTATCAGAGTTGTCATATGGCTTCGTCACAAATATATCGGTTAGTAATGGCCACTTATAGTTTACTCGCTTCGTATAAGGCATGCCAATAATTTTGCATTATTTAATAAAATTGATTTAATTTATGGCTCGTTTCACCAACCTCTAGCGTACTTCCGTAACGCTAACTACTTTATTACTATTCTAATTAAAATGTGTAATAAATATTGAGAGAATTTAATTTTAAATTACTTAATTAACATTAAGAAACTTGTATTATAAAAAATTCGTAAAGAAGGTAATTATCTAATTAAAATTATAAATAGATCAATTTTCAATATGGCGGTTGTTGATACAAACCGCACCTGAAGTATATTTTCTTAAACACATTTGCTAACATATTCCTCCACATTCATATCTAAAACTCTCTTTGTGACATGCCATTCTTCCCTCCTCATAACATGACCATACCATACTAACCTATTGCTCCTTAACTTTTTCACCATCGGTGCTATTCAGGCATCCTCTAATATACTCGTTCCGTACCTTATCAATTCATGTTACTCCACACATCCACTTCACCATCCGGCGAACGCATTCTCTTTTAATCCGTTCCTTTAACAGCCCTACACTCGGATGTATATTGCCATACATTATGACAGGTCTTACGATGTTTCTCTGGGGAACTTCTGGGGAACTCGTTTCTTTTTGTTTAGATAAGTACAAAATGTATACGTAATACGCATTTTTACAATATAAAATAATACATTCTGTTAAGTTGGTCACAAATGGTACGCTACGTCAGTATTCTTTCAATACTGCATACTATGCGCCAACTTCTTTCGATTGTGCAAATTTATTAAATATTTAATGAGTGTGCATGTGTGAAGCAGTCGCGATAGGGCTTTGCAGTAGCTAAGGTCGGTAGCTATTATGTTTTATTTAGAGTAAAGACTAAGCAACATTTTAGGGCATCGTACTTCAAATGTGATTTGTTCATATAAAACTGTCCAACTTAATACGCAAACTAGAATAATTACAATGCACGACAATTTATAATCCTACTGGCGTTTATAACAATAAAATTATACTGTTAAGTTTAGCATGTCGGTGAAGCGAACCAAACAAAATCTCCTATAGTGGTTATAGAAGTTTATACTTTAAAATATATGAAACACGTGCATAAATATTAAAAACAGGTAATCAATAAGCCTCAAGGAACGTCCGTACTTTACTTTCGTGAGGCCCCACACATTCCTTCTGGGGCACTCAAATGTTTTATCAGGTTTCACCTAGACAACATAAACAACTTTACCTGGCACTCGACTTGGAATACTATACCTAACAACATAAAGTCTATTATACTTTAAAGGCGGTGTGAATGTGTCGAAACAAATGCATTAAGGCTGCTCCCGTCGGCTGAGTCGATGACGTATTGTGCTAGAGTGTTTGCTAATGAAGCAGTAAGTATAAGGTGTGTAGCCATATAATCGACGTCTTTGAAAAAAAACTACTTAAAAGTGTTGCAACTTTTTAGTAGTTTCTTGGTATAATATGTATGGTATATCAATATAGCATCATGCAGTTTGAAAACTCGAAAGTTCCTTTGTTTACGTAACACTAAATTCGCTTTACCGAAAACATTTTATAAACACAAACGATCTCACTTACTATCGATTATAGCAAGGCTGCTCAACCTTTTTTACAACGGGGCAAAATAGACGATTCAGAAATCTTTGGCGGGACCGTGCCCATTTTTTAACTTTAAGGACCCTTGCAAACATCATTCAAGGCTGCATCCTGCATCAAAAACGCGCGTCGTCAGCGCGCACAAAAAACCCTAAAACTCTCACGGGCTTTTTCAAAGTCGACCACGGGTAGTATGTAGTTCGAACCCGGGATACATAAAAACTTTCAAAGATCATACATTTTTGCAAGTCTGGCATCTGAAAGTCAATACTGATTTTTAGATTATTGTAGACCGATAGATTTACTATACCTACTACCTACTCTAATTGAATTAAACAGACCGACCTGTTTAGTTTAATAAGTTAGTCCTCAAATCTATCTAAAATTATAACGATAAATACAATAACAAATATATAAATATGTATAATAGGTTACAGTGTTGCTAGTGTAAATATTAAGGTACCATGTGCATGCGATGTTGTCGCAATGCGGCAACCCCCGCCGTAATCTCGCCCTGCCTGGCCCATCACTTTTGTAGATACATTTGCTGTACAAACTTATTGCTTTTTATTTTTACCGGTTTCGTTTTTGTATTGATTAAAATATATTATTATGTAATGAAAAAAATACCTGTTATGTTACTCAAAGAAATTTATTTTAATGTGGATTAAGACCCTATATAGTAGTAAGCACTAACTCTGACCACCCAAGTGTTATGACCGTGAGAGAATTTATTGTTACGTCGTCGCCCAGAGCTTATTAACCGGATATATTACGATAACCGGATTAGCCGTATTGGATTTACTGAATTAATATCCAATGCGAGGAACAATGATTTAAATGAATCTAGGCATTTAGTTGCAGATAAGAAATATAAATAAAATTCGTTGAATATATACAAATCTTGCGACAAAATTGAGATAAGACTGACTGAATAACTCGTTCTCGTGGATTTATTTATCAATTACAATATCATTATTTAGAAATTTATGTCCATCATTAAAATTAGTGGTAAAGCAATCATAAAAAATACCAGACTAATTAATAATTCTACTAATATTATAAATGCGAAAGTGTGCGCTACAAAAACCGTTAGAGTTACACGTATACAATGTATAATGGGAATGTTAATCCTACAAAAAATCCCGAGACAGCATATATCTATCTTCTATGTGTAAGCTATTATCGCCAAAATAGTGAACCATCTACTATCATATGCAGGATGCTCATCGTCTGGAGCATGCCGATAGAAAAAAAGTGAGTGGCTAGGAGCATTCTACATCACACTAACACCGTGTTCGCACTGCTAAACATTCACATAATTTTTTCGGCAGTCTGAACTCACGGTAAGAATGACATTGTATTATATAATCTACAATATACAGCACCTTAGCTCTCGTTTATGAGCCTCGCATTATCTAGTTAGGTTTTAACATGTCAAAATTATATGATAAAGCCGGTGGCAACTAAAAAAACTAATTTACACCAGCGGTCTGATATCTAGAACATGTCTCGTGTATTTATCTAAGCAATCGTGACATTTGTCGGACCGGCTTTCGGTATACCAGTACCAGGCGGGATGAGGTACGCGGCATTGAAAGTCAGGGTTGCGTCGCTATCTGACTTTTAAGTTCGCGTGTACGTACGGAAATTTAAAAATTCTTTGTATACTCTATATTATAAAAACACGATGTTGCCAGTCGGCGACCTTCAATTTGAGAATTACCTGACATTAAAGATATTTTAATAAAGGTAACCATTTTATTATATAATTATTTCCCGATTTCACTCGTTATTAAACACTTTTATCTTGGCAGTCGAATTTTTGAATAACAAAGTTGTTTGTGACCGGAAACATGTCTGACGCCTTATTCGTGTCTCTCTTTGTGATGCCAACTGAGAAACATTGCCAGAGCAGCGGTTTCGTTATGTGCGTACAGGGTAGACAGAGAACGAGATTTTTCGGGAACGTTACAACGCGCTCATCACTGATCTACATATTTATAGTATGCTAAGCAACAACAAAGTAATAAAATCACTCAATTACTGTGAGGATCTGTCTTGTTTATTATCTAAAATAAAACACGATATAAAACAAACATATAAAAGCAATAAAGGTTCGCATATTTCGTTTTGTCGTCGCGACGCAGGTGTCAGCGCGACAAAGACATGGCTTTATTGTCGATAGACAGCTTTTAATATGTCTATATTTTGGGAGTTTGTTTCAAAGTGACAACGACATTTGTAGTACAGAATAGACTTTTATTTTTACTCGTTTAGAGACTCCTTTTTGACGGTCACTATTTGCGTAGTAGACATCTTCAACTTTACAGGGCTATAAGAAAGTTAAGTGTTAACTAGTTCAAGGACTACCGTTAATCTGCTGCAGGAACAAGAGTTAAGCGTTACTGTGTATATTACCGGGTTAAGCTGCGTTTCACATGAGTGAGAGTGGAGATTTGGAGCACTGTGATCGGCCAGTTCATGGTCCACTCCTCTCCATTCCACCCAGGTCCGCAGTGGAAACGCACCCTTAGATTTTACCTAGCCTTAAGAGTAAGAGAACACAGTGAATGATTAAAATCTCATTCTCAACTCACTACTCAAACACCAATGATCTTGATTGTTTCGGATTCTTACATCAAAAAAATGGTCTTCCAAAACATTGTATCAAGACCAGCATACCCACTGTCAGGGATTCAATTCTGGTGATGTTTTTTTTTTTTATAGCCAAGGTAAGAAAATCCAAGAGGCTCGATGCGCGTGTGTTCGCCACTATAAGTTTGTTATTACAGACGAGTTTGAAATTACCAAGTTGTTTGCGAAACGAATCCGGACGCCGCGTTCATAATGCAAATACACTTAACGAGGCGACAAAGCAGATATTCTACAAATATGGTTTGTAGTATCAAGGACTGTCTTCAATATGTATAGACAATAAAGCTACGTTTATTAGTATACCTAATTAGGAGAATAGAGGATCAGGATCATGACTATATTTAGTCAATTTCAATCTTATTCTGACCACCTCAGGATGGATATAGGATAGGAAGGAATAAGGCAAAATATGGCTGAAATTAGACCAACAGCATCAGACGAAACTTTACACGTTCATACTTCACGCCTGTCTTCTATGAAGTCGTGGTATTACACCGGTCGAGCCGGCCCATTAGTGCAACCGATGTTGTTGCCGGCTCCATTCATTAATGAATAATAACAATTTGTTCTTTTAATTCTTTTAGACCACTGAAAATATGATACTTACTAAAAGAGTGGTACGCGCGTGTACAAGTTTGGCTCGTGCGCGGACCGCCTAATTACTTCGGTCAATATTTGCCATCATAAAGAGTACTGTTTTCGGAAGCCGGGTCATTGGCCATAAACGGTGTCACTAAACTAGGAGTCACAGTGGCTGGTGTTTCACGAGATTTTTTTATACCTGTACGTTATGGAACCTTCGCGTGAGATCGATCGGTTCGTTGTACGTTAATATAAATCCAAGAGGGTTAATAATTAATACTAAATAAATATGCTCACAAGTCATTTTAACATAATGAGGTAGACAAAAAGTCACCACCCTTCACCTAAGGTGAGAATTTGTCCACAAAAAAAACTTAAATTGTCAATGAACGATAAATATTAGCCATAAATTAAATTCACATTTTTACGTACTTGTTAGTATTATTTGGTTAAAAGTACATCCGTTATAAGCGATAGGACCAAATCCAATGACCCTTAGAACTGTATAAACTAACTGAAAAGCCCTCAAACTTGCTATCTAAGTTTTACCCATTGTATAAATAAGCTAAGCGCTGTTGGTAAAATCAATCGGCCGTCTCGCTTGAACAGTATGACATCTTATTTATTACTAACAAAAGTTATAGAGGCAATCTTACGTCACACTCAGGGCACGTCCTTACGTCGCCTGCCTACTATGTAAGTAGCTCTGACTAATTGCAAGCCTCCTTCCATAATGGGATTAAGGAAGATCTCCTTAGATATAGAGAAGAGGCAGTCGAATGACAAAAAAAGGTTTGCACCGAGATAACAGGTTTGTAAGGACTTGAATCGTCGGATTGCGCCGACTTTATACATAATAAAATCGTAATAGAGCTTTTTATATAGCTTGTATCATGTCTGTTATCGAACTGGATTGTCTATACTTTATATATACCTTGTTACATAGCAAGATATGATTGTTGTAAACAAACGTCATTTACCATACATGGCGGCCAATTACACTTTATATGTATATTTTTAACGGAAATGTTGTAATTTTGTGGAAATTGTAAGATAAGGTGAAGTGAAATTATGTAATATGGATAGCTAATGTTATAAGGTAAAAAGTTTTATGAATTTTAACGTAAAAACTTTTGTTTACAAATATCATATCATGCTGTGAAACAAGGTTACTTTACTGGTTAGCTATAACTATGGGGACGCGTTACTAAGGTTTATGAACCTAGTATATCTGAACCTCACTTATCTCTAGAACAGAGAGCGATAGTAATGTGAGTGTGGGTTTCCACTGATGTTAAACCGTGTCGCGATACAAGCTTTCTCTATCTTTCGCTCTAAAAAAACTGAGATAACAATTTGTTTAATGCGAATGTTTCGGCAGTTACATCACTTCAACTGCGCACACATTATTTTACTATTTATGGTATAACAAAAGGAACTCCTTGGTATACGCGCCTTTTTATTTTTAGCCATTTCTAATATCTTATTAATTCTTCAATCATACGATTAAAGAGGTTATATTTTGGTCCTCAAATTGTGCACACTTCACAACTCAGATATTAACTTGACCACATAAGTGTTACAGTGGTCGAGGCAAAGTCCTGGTGGAGAATAATTCACGTAACCAACCGTGGGAAGCGGGGACACGTCGCTTATAATTTATGAAATACCATTCTTCGCAGAAATGTTTTCGTTCCGACAATAATATCATACGAAATCAAGCAAATATTTGTCTAATGCTCGAAGACTTTAAACCAGTTTTGGCGTATTGCTGTATATATACATGTTCATATGTTTGATGAATAACATTATGTTTTAATAAATTTATTTCAGCTATATTTAGTGCAATTATTATCATGTGTTTTATTACGATTATGCCAATATCTATAAACGAGCATTTCTTCTTGTTGAAAATCGTGAGATGAAGTGAAAGTGTGTAATGGACAGCTAATGTTATAAGGTATTATGAAGAAAAGTTGCTTTTCGAAAATATTTCCCGCTTAAGTAGGATGTCTTGGCATTTAGTTTGGACTTAATACGTTATTATTATTATTATTATACAGTCAACTGCACTTTGATCGACGTCAGCTAAAATTTGTAAATTACTAAGAACTACTTTGACAAACCGCGTTACTTATCTTCGGAGAAATGTATCGTTGCAACATTCAAGAACAAGCATACTCATCCCACATTAAATATCTTTCGATCATCTTTATCCCAATGCAATACGGAACTACAATAAGGATTTAATAATGTCCATATAGTACCTGGAAGAGACATAGGTATTATGTTAAGACACATTTTAATGTTCAGTTCTAATTTGCAAAAATAAAATTCTTTGTGTGGCCGCCGTTACAAGGTTACGTTGTTGAATTTTACGTTGTTCAATTAAAACGGCCCAACTATAGAGTAGAATAAAGTGTCTCTGTCTCATTTCTCATACCTAAGGGCCGTGGCCACTCTTGTCAACTTATTATGGTCTCTTCCCCGCCCCCCAAATAAGGTCATTAAACATTTAAAAACATTGACCTAATGCCAAATAACTGACAACGTAGTACATTGAAGACATATTATGTAGTTGAGCATCTCGTCCGTAAGCCTACGCAAATGATAATCGCCATAATTTTACATTTAAGGGGTCTAGACTTTAACGGAATCCACCTGAGCCCCGAATACTGACTCATTCGACTACTTTTTATGTTCAGTGATTCACGACGCCCAACCACTTTCGATTGCATTAAGACTTTAATATAATCTTAACATAGATAAAATTTATCTTTTATTTAGTAACGCGGTTGGAGTTTTAACTTTTAGAATCATCAAGATAGATTCAAATTAGTCAATTGTTAGATTAAGTTTCTGGTTACGTTATTTTAATCTTATTGATTATAGTTGTAATACGTAGCTTGATTCAAAATTAAATCGACACAAGCCATCACCCCGCGTGACATCTAGATTATATTTTGACGAATCATGCTAACTAGGTGGTTCGGGCATGTTGAAAAGATAAATGAAGAGAGAGTAACGAAACAAATTTACGTTACAAAAGTTAGTGGCAGCGTTGGCAGGGGACGAACTTATATCGATCAGATTAGTGACATACTAAAGATGTATGGATGAAGAAAAAGCGAGAGAGGTGTGCCAGGATCACGGCGAATGGCAATCCATGATCTCTGCCTACTGCTCTGGGTTAAGGATTGGAGTGCATATTTATTTATGCTAACTAGATATAGTAATACGTGATTACAGAAGTCTGGGTTACAACTATCTCTTGGTTAATATTAATTTACTGCGGTCACCAAAATGAAAGAATAACAAACAATCTTTCGCATTTATAATATTATAAGTAGGATTTTCTTTGCATTTCTTAAGACTCGACACTAATTTCTCAAATAATTAGCATATAATTTAATAACGGAATAAATGCTTGAATCTAAATATCACGTACAATCAAATCACCTATCGAGTACAGCTGCTTTCCATCAACTTGCAGACGCCAAACTTGCAACATTTACTCAAGTGGAGTATGAATAACGCAGCTGATCGTTTCTAATGAAACGGATTGATCATCTGTCATCTTCGACTTCCGCCTCGTCATTGCTGACTAAAGTTAAGAGGGGGTTACAGCTGTACGTCTTCCCGAGAGACAAACTAATCATATTACATGTCTACGAACTTACAATTGTCCATTCGCAAGCTATATTTTTTTAAATATATATATATATATATATATATATATATATATCTTGTATGCGTGTGTATGTCACTGAACTCATCCGACGGACGGACTCACTCAGACGGCTGGACCGATTTTGATGAATTTTTTTTGTGAGTTCAAGGGGATTCGAGGATGGTTTAGATTCACAATATATATAAGGAGTGCGTGCGAAGCGGCGGGCAACTGCTAGTATCAATTGAAATATTGATTTTCAACACACCTACCACAATTTAAATTAGATTCACGAATGATTCAGTTCATATTTTATTAGCCTTCCAGTTAGATGTAATCTGCAATACTCACACGGGAATAGTCTACGACCATTTCTTCATTTACATACCATTTATATCATAATAGTAAAACATAATTTAAGTCGAAGGTTGATATGAGTTGAGTGGCATATAAAATAAATATATAGATATGCATATAAGGTACATATATAATCTTGTTTCCGTAAAAGCGTTATGTTTTGATACATCGCCGGTATGCGTTAGTCATTTCGATCGGGAGCGCGTGCATTACATTTACGTACAATCAGTATGGTACACACGATATATCGGCTTGGGTTTTACCATGTGATCGCCTCTTCACTACAACTGTCAACCTAATAAGTTATATGCATTTGTAACTTAAGAATGCGTGCATGCACAGGTCGCCACTTTCGATAATTATGATTCTTTGACAGTTTTAATTTTATCTGAGATCATTTATAAACGTGACAAACGTTTTCTTAAGTTTCTTTGACACTCTGACAACAGTGGTACGCGTACCGTATCCATAATAAATAATTATTTAGTCTGGACATGCTTTTATAAGGTCATCAACATACAACATTTCTAGACTAATAAATAATTAAAATAAGTCATAAACATCCGATAAAATGTAGATCACTGATTTCTCCATTAAGTAACGTATGATCGAACTTTTAAATTAATTTTATTTCTTTAACATAACTCGATTATATTTAAGCTACAATTAATTAACTTTAACACCGAATCAACCGTCCGTATCCAACTGTGAATGTTTACAGACGTTGTCAATAAACGTGAGATAAAACCTACCCCGTTTGCTTCCTTGATCCATAAGAAGTGATCACAAGGCACATTCAATGGCGTCATAGCCGCGCACAAAGACTAGACCGCTGATATAACAGCACACAAACGACTATTGTAGGTATTAAATAATAAGTCAATGCATAATTGATGGTGTTGGTGACCACATATCAATGCGTGATCCGAGGGCCGTGGGAATAATACTCTATTCTTAGTAATATAACGTTTTTCCGAGAAGCACTGCGTCACACCGCGAGATACGCGCGTTCATGTTAGTTGATGTAAGTTAACAGTTATACTATGGCCCCTTACATACATCTTTTCAAACCCAGACTTCTTGGTACTCGGATCACCGGATGCAAAATAATTTTCACTGTTCACGAATATTCATTTCTATTGTTGCTAGGCGTGTGGCTGTAAGAATTGTACCGTCATGAAAACATCAGGAATTAATATTATTAAGCTGTAATATCAAGCATAAACAAGAAACACTTACTAATTTAAGTGCTCTTTTATTTATTTAATAATAATAATTATTATTGTGAAATTCAATTGACAATATTTTGTGCACAATGTATAATAATACAACATATAGTTCAGTATAATTGACACTACGTTTGCAAGTAATTATTTGCTTGCAAAGCTAGTGCTTGACCCCGATACTACCTGATGTTAAATGAAGATAATCTCGTAAATGTTTACGCATTCTTCATGTACCGTACCGTACGCGTATCGTCTTTATGCTCAAGTCTTTTAACTCAATAGATGTAAGCAGCAATCATTATTTGCTATTCAACAAGTTTATTCCCTTCCGAATGTAACAAGCCTTACCATTGTGAATCTATAAGGTCCAACACAAAATTTGTACTTAATAACGTTTTGTATAACAAAGTAAGGTTGATTTTCTCACTTAATAGTTTAATACAATCGTTCACCACACAACACACTGTTTTATAATCAAGACCTAAAAACATAAGGATTGACCACATATAGAATTGTTACGAGATTTCTTCAGATTATGTCGGTAGATAATTATATTTATAACTAGCTGTTGCCCGCGACTTCGTCCGCGTGGAATCAAATAAAACATATTAATTACTTCGCAGAAGAGCTTATGATCGTATTTTTTACATTAATTGTTTTACCTTATTTATCTTTATAGATGTAAGATATTTTACTGCTTAAGGCAACCTTTGTGACATTGCAGGTAGCGGGCGGCGCTTTCGATATGGCGACGCTTAATTTTTTTCACAATTTCGAGGAATTTTAATTATTTGCGCGGAACCCTAATTCTTTTGCTTAGATTAAATTAGCCTATTTGAAGCCTTGCAATATTACCTATCTTCCAGTAAAAATCCCATCCAAATCGGTTCAGTCGTTTCAGAGATTACCCGGAATAACCGGACAGACAGAATTTTTTTTAAAAATTGTATTTTTGTTATAAGTATCGTATATACATCATGTGTATTGAGTATGGAAATTTTATTTTCAACTTCCATTTTATTTATCTGTATAGATTTAATAGATTTAATACGAACTGGTACCTTTAATGCAAATCGAAACACTAAAAGTTATTCAGACAAAATAACGTTTACAACTATCTGTTGCCCGCGGCTTCGCACGCATTCACTTCTCATTTCCACCGCTGGGAATTTTTGTAAAATCATTCCGCGTATAATAACTGAATTATTGGTAACATAATTTTTGGGATAAAAGGTAAGTACCATAATCTTTACCTGTACTCTTGACGCGTGTGCAAAATTTAATGATCGGTTGAGTTGTTAAGGAGATAAAGCTTAACAAACAAACTCATTTGCATTTATAATATTACTTAAGATAATCGATTAGTCAGATAGCGATGTATAAAACAAATCGAGAGAGCTGTACAGCTGACGTGGTAACGACCTTTGACTGTCTGCATGTAGGTGTCGATGTCTCGCACTAGGTAAGCTGTAACACGACACCTTGTCAGCAGTACATTACCTATTTGTATACGTGCCCAAGTGCACGGAGAACTCTTTGTTTAGATATTAAAGTAACTGTTGCAACTTGCATACGATTTAATATACATGTAACTATTACATGATTTGATTGTCGATCAACAAAATAAATATTTAATATATTAATCATGACTAAAGGATGTTTATATAGTGGTAGAGAGGCAACATCTGTTGCACGAATGGGCCGGCACGATCAGTGAAATACCACGACCTCACAGAAGACAAGCGTGAAGTAGAAGTATTCTGCGTTTCGTCTGATGAGTGAGTTGTCGGAGGTCTGATAATTGTCTCTTTCCTCTTCCTATTCTTGTCACAAATTGATACGTCATTAGGGGTCCCCTACACATCATAGTGTAGATAGGGCAATGAAAAAGGGTCATATTGTGCCGGGCAATATTCATTACCAATTAACAACATTTTACGACGGAGGGCAGTTTTATGGTTATCTTTTAACACGTTACCCTTAATTTTACACGGTCCGTTTATGTAGACGTTTTTTTTCTATCCGCATAATAGTAGTTTATTCGGTCGAAGACCAAGACACCAGACTGCTATGTCACAAATGACCATGTCGTAGACAGAGCGAAGTGGAAGAGAAGAGTTAGGAAAGCTGACCCCATCACCATATGGGATGTATAGGCGGGAAGAGATAGAGAATAGTAATTTATAAACCGTTCGCTAGCGGACAGCTCGTTGCGCTGCAGTCCATGGCTTCGAATTCTCCACGGAGATAACAAGCATGTAATATTTTAAAAACTCACAAATGTATGCAGACAGGTACACCCAGATGATTATCAATTGTTTCAATAGGATCATTTTCTGGCGCGGACATTGGTGAAATGCAGGTTGCATTCATCCTTAGGCTATTTATGAGTGGTAGAGCCAGGGGCAGGTCTGGTTCGCTTCGACATATACAAGAAAATACAAGGCTGGTACACACATTACACACATACAATACATTATTAGTGACGATGCAGAATGTTTTGTCGTCTAGCAATGCAACGTTACATCAAGCTTACATCAGCAAACCGAGCCCACGCCACGTCGGACTCGTCCGCACACGTGCCTCACCAGTGCACCGT
>JWHW01029642.1:24698-35804 GCA_000931545.1 Papilio glaucus | reverse complement strand
GCCGCCGGCGCGCCTCCGCCGCCGCCTGCTCTTCTTACTAACGTCCTTAGGGAACAACTCCTTGCTGACCATTTCGCGATAGTAAAAAGGGCCGATACGGGAACGCGAAAAAAACAAAATGGCGGGTGACGAGTACAACTTAAACCTAACCAATTACAACTACTACCTAACAATTAAAAATCGTACTTAAAATATAATAAAAACTAAACACGGAAACGAAAACAAATAATAAATAAAATTGAACTATAAACTAAAACATGGATAGCTAAGTGTCGTCTATGAACACGCGGCGCCAGCGCAGCGCACCGAGGTCAAGCTAATATTGCTGTGTGAGAGATGGTGCGGGGTAGGGCCCGGGGCAGTGGTTAGTGCACACGACTCGCTGTCGACCGACGCGCAGAGACTGCGCGGCGCCGGCCCGCCGGCCGCGAGCCCGACTAACAATTTTATATCTACCTTCAACTTTTGAATATTTTTTACAATTATTTCCTAGCATACCGTCAGTCGGTTGTATTATTCGATAACATAAAATTTTCTACATGTTTATGTCACAGTTAAATTGTAAACATCGTTAGTTTGTAATCTCACTAGCGATGTCACAAGCTGTTGTACAATTATTAACTGAACGAACCATTTACAATTTAACGTATTTTTTTTCGATACTTTATAATCCAGCGACCTCAGATCTTCTGATTTTGAAGTGATTTTCTTTATTACGGTTCAATTACAGGCTTGTTAAGTTGGACATGATATTCATATATCAAAACATAATATTACAAATACGAATGTGAGTTCGTTTGTTTGTCACGCTTTAGCTCCTAAACTCAACCGATCACCGTGAAATTTTGAACACGCATTGTCAGGGGTACAGAAAATAAATTTCCTAAGTTCCCGGGGGTAAGAAAATACATAAAACTATCATTTACAATATCGGTTGCCATGGTAATGTCACAGGTTTTCAATCGAATAAGACAGAATCGAATAGGTGCGAAACCGTAACCAACAGACAGTATATAATAATATAAAAAATATGTTTAACAAAGAAACTAATAGTTAACAATTTTCCGTCAGTTTATAGTATTGCTGATTAGATTATAAAATAACTAACACCATCACATCAATCACGGGGTTAAAGTTGTATTTAATAAGGGCCCTTGAGAGTTGATACACCATCATCATCTCCCTGTCCTTTCCCCTCTTATGTGGGGTCGGTACATTATGACCGTAGTCCAAACTGACCTGACCTGCCCCACTCGAACCCCCCTCGGGAACACAAATATTTTTAATATATTTTTATAATGTACAAAATTAAACACATACTTATGATATTTACCTAACATTAATTTAAAAAATTTCGTTGCATTCTATTTCACATATCTATACATATAATAAAAATGTAACTGATCACTGTCTGTTCATTGAAGATATTTGAGAAAAACTATTCTTGGAGGCCTTCATAAACGCAATAAAACCTAAAACAAAGATTATTAGAATTTTTGTCTGTCTGTGCGTTTGTTACCGCTAATCTCAGAAACGGCTTAACCGATTTGGGTGCGGTTTTTACTAATGTATTGTGGTAAGCTTCACTTAACATTGAGTGTTTGTTTTATCTCAATCGGTTAATAAATAAAAAAAGTTATACCAATTAAACTGTGCTACGGCCATACTGTGTAAAGCGCAAGGAGATGATGATGAGGTTACGGTACTATTAAGTAGGTAATATCATTTAGTTTAAGTGAACTTGCAGGGCGGGTGAAACCGCGGGACACAGCTAGTTAGTAAATACGAAGCAAGTTGTTGTAAAATTGAAACTACCCACATAAACGTCTATTTCGCGGCAACTAGGACGACGGTTATTTCAAAAATACTCCAACAGAAACATATACCGGTTACGTGCAAACCGGTTGCTTGTATGTAATATTGTTAAAATATTATTATAAGTAAAACAGAAAAATACGACACTTGTCTTATTAGTTACATACATATATATAGACAGCTTATTTATTTTAGTATCTCTATGATATAGCGGATGAGATTCCCGATCTCTTTACCAGGAAGTATTATATATAAGGGACGATTTGCAATCGTGTCTGCCTATGCTGGGGACATTACACGTGTAAATGAAGCCCTTTGCGACAGGACACCGTCAGCGTAGCAGTGCCGCACTGCGCAACTGCGTTTTGCAACAAAATTTCGACGCGCTCAAAATTGCAGACCTAAATTAATAAAATCATGACATCTGACAAACACGAAAACTATCGTTCAATGCCTTAATTTCCTAATTCCGGAGTCACGTATTTTTGTTTCTTTTATCCTTGCGTGAGTGCTACTAACAAACTGCAATTTAAGAACTAAATCGCGTGTGGAGTAATCAAGCACTAGGGTATTAGCAGTATATCTGCAAATCCCAAATCCAATCTGTACGATAACTGGAGAAGAGAATAAAAATGATAAAACCATAACCATGGTAAAACCAATGTTTTTTAAAAAACCATTCATACACTTACTGTACTGTAGAAATGTCTCAGCAAAATTTCAAGTCTATAGACCCAGTAGTTTGAACTGTGCGTTGATATAACTCAGTTTTTTCTTTTATACATATGTAAAATAAAAGCTAGAGTCTAATTCCATAATTAGTATGGATCACTAAAGGAACAATATGTAATGCTGTAACTACGATAAACCGCGTTGTCATTGAGAAGTGTAGTAGGTACTTCCTTACCAATAGTTGAAGTTGAAACATAAACAAATCTACACTTTATTAAAAATAATGTGACAGATATTGATTGATGACCTGGCATTTCTTGAATGCAATGCTTGCTTGGTAGCAGACAAGAATGAAGTGTGGGGGTGAGTGGTACTAGGATGTGATCTGATCAGACATAGCGTGTATTAGAGAGAGTTAACAAATGCAAAGTTGTGTGTATTAGAGAGTTAACAAATACAAAGTTGTGTCCAAAAGGAGTATTGTAACACACGGAATACTTTTGAAAATTATAAGAAAATATGATGGTACTAAGCACCCTTTGCATTCACTACCATCATAAATGAAAATATCCTATAATAACAACACAGTCACAAAATAATAATACTTGTTATAGATTATTATTGGGTGACTGTGATTTTATTGTACATGTGTACAATATGAGGGTCAAAATAATGAATGTCGGACAAGGGGCAGTACCAACGGCTGTGGGGATTAGCCCCGTCGACCTTGGCCTTGGCTGCCCCTGCCCTCTCCCCCTGCAGGCAGCGACGCATCCCTTACACTAGGGGTAAAGCGACGTTGAAGTTACAAGCACAAAATAATCTCATCCGTGCATGCAAAAATCTCTTTGTGAGTATTGCAATTTTTTTATTTAAAACCATTTTAGGGATAACCAGAAAATAATTCTCTGTCTTACCCATTAAGTCCACTTTTTAAGTTAATATAAATATTTTGATAGAAAACTAAGTCTTCATTGGATTTGAAGATTTTTACGTATAGCAAATCAAATAAAGATATTAATAGAAGAGATGGCAAATACAAGACAACGGCACTAATAAGTCTATGATCTGACCTTGAATAGATCAAACCTAAACTACATTGGACTGCACAATAAGTGTGAGGCAATTGAACAAAAAACATTTCAAAAAAATGTATGAGCAAGTGTCGGCCTGCTTGAATACCATTACATTGCAGCGAAAATAAATTTTTAAATTCAACTCAAACATAATGAATGCGTAATATCAGGATATTGGGAATAAATTCTGCACAGATCTAAACGATTATTTAAAAGTCTTTAATTTGGCTTACTAATGTTTCATTGCTTCTGCACCGTTAGCACTAATAAATGCACTTGTAAAATAGTTCAGTTCAATTATTTTAATTGAATTTAGACTATCTTATTAGCTTTATTATGGGCTTATGATCTTGCAGAATTTGCAGAGAAAGAGTGGATGATCATTGCTTTGTCCAATGAGAAATGGAGGAAGTTTTCACCCTCAGGGAATCATGCATCCCATATCAACAAAACAATTGACCATAAGATTGTGTAGATATTTAAAGATGTTTAATTGATAATCACTATGACAGCCAAGTCAAACAATGAGGACTATTTCAAATATACATAAAAGAGGCCCCCAAATATGGAAAACCTAATTTGTATCCAAAATGATGCATACCAATGACTTTTGTTAAGAATTTACATATTAAATATGCGTGGCCTGAATTCGTAGGCAATAATTGTATTTATTGTTTTTCCCGATTTCAAATATTCATATCAAAATTGCATGCATTTTAGAGGCTGCTGTTATTGTGGATCCCCAATCTTATCTCAGCTATTTTGCACCTTATGGTATGGGTCCCCAATGAATTTTGATCATTCATATTTTAGGCTTAGTGATTAATTTGATTAAAAGTAGGTAATTGAAAAAGCACACACACAGATATGACATTATGTAAAAATATGTATGTATTGTATTTAAATCATCTTTTTTTAACATTGCTTATTTAAACAATATTATGTTTTAACTTAACATATATGTAAAAGCTTTAACAATATACTGCTTCATGCCATTATGTAGGGTACATATAATAAATAAATCAGTTAGTAGTCTACACATGCATTAAAGCCTTGCATTGACTTTAATCTTATTGGGGTAGAGATGTATTCCAGTAACAGTTATTATGATTGGTCTCATAACTTATATCATAGCAGTGAAATAAAAATTGTTTTTTTAATGTATAGCCTTCTCAACACACATAAATATTCATTTTTGCCAAACTGAAAGGAGTTTAATTTGTTATCCAAAGGAAAATAATTCTCTCATGGCTATGTTTGTACATCGGTTCTATTGTGATCTGTAGCCTAAATGTCTTGACCGATTTTGAAGAGTGAGACATCATTCAATTCATATTGCCGCAATCATATATAATGATTTGAATGAACATTGCTTATTTAATCTATTTTATTATACATATTTGCTTAGGCAGATAACTAATCTGGTTGTAACAGATTTCTATCATAGACATCTATAGTACTCATATATCTGTGGTCACTTAACATCATGTGAACCCCTCGCTCAGTTGCCTCCTTTCACAAAGACATTGACATACTCACCAGGTCAAAATTAATTATTAAACTTTATAGCATTGTAGTAGAGTAGCAAGTAGTTGAAGTTACATTTGTTGGAAACAACCCCTTTAGTTACCACTGCTGACAGTTCATTCCATGAGGAAATTATATGCACCAAGTTGTGTGAAAATGGTACAGCTATGGAATTCTAATTTTCAACATATCCAGAAACATAAATAAATCAAATCTAGAACTATAGGCATAGTAAGAATGTTATTAAATCTGTGAGGCCTACTGAGGCAACAGAATCAGTGTATATTACTTTTGGTTATGTCTACCTTTCATTCTGAAGAGTTGAAGTTCAAGTCCCAGAAGGTTTGTAACAATTTTTCACTATTTATAATATTCAGTTTTTCTTATACAATAACAATTTACCAATATTAGCCCAGTATGAGGAAGCGGGCTCACTCCTAAAGCACTTGGTATCATATTTGGCATAATTATCTGTCTAGCATGGTTAAAAACCTTAAGAATTTTGTATTACGTGTATTTTTTTTTATATTTCAATGTTTGTTTTTGAAAATGAAAAACAAAATGCATTCATTAGCAATTGAATTGTTATTGATCTGATTTCAATAATAACTCAGCTATTGTTATCACAAGGGTAATTAAACAGTAGTTTTCTACGCAAAGACCGGGTGGATCATAAAAAATATATTTGTCTCGAATACATGCTAATTGGGTACCAATAGGAATGTTTTAGACTCATAACTAACAGGTCACTTTAGTCCATTAAATAAAAAAAATAAGTAAACACAATTCAAGACAATAAAGACAAGAGACATAAAGTTCAATATAAAAGGTTGAAGGTACTCACCTGATTGATTAGAGCCATTCTTTGGGCCTTCGTTGGTTGGTTTCTCTTTCAACGAAGACAATAAACTCGCAGCTGACATAGCTTGTAAATCTCCCACACAATTTCTCAGTCTTCTTTCAATATATTAATTATTCTAAAATTCTAAAATACCTAAACAATATTTACAAAAACTCAGTAAATTATTCTATCACCTATGTATTGTTTATATCACAGACTTTTCGTTTTTCACTAAACAATACGGATCAAAACGTCCACGCACGAAAATACTATCAATATTTACAACTCTACATATAATAAACTTATTTACACATTAAAAACTAACGTTTATCAGCTAAATTTAGTAAATACGCTATAGTGGTCACAAGATACTCATAACTAAAACAATTTATCAGTTTTCGATGCAAAAATATATAAAACGTCCGCCATATGCCTTTTGAGACCTATGTTATCCAGCTAAATTATATAAGTACTATGTAAAGAAATACTCAAATTATGATAACGTATTTTTAATTTAGCAGGGTTATATCCAGTTGCCATTGTTTAGTTTTTTGATATAAACGGCGTTTTATTCTTTTGTGACTGTCATTAAGTTTTAAGAAAAGATTCCGTTGAAGTGACTTTTTGTTTGAAAATAAATGTTGTTGCCTCTTTCACAACCTTTACTAGAAGTAATAGTTTTTGAAAATAATTCTTAACACAACCAAATGATACATTGTTGTCTTCCGTAATGAAGAAACTTTATATATTTCTTATAAAAGTATTATATAATCTATATCTAATTTTGTCGTGGGATAGATCTCAATCTATTTTATAATCTATGATTTCGCGTATGGTTGTCTCATGTCGAATTGTCTGATGGTTGTTGAAAAACCTAAAAAAACAATAAAATCAAAGACGTAAGATAGGTACTAGATTCTACGTATATTTCGTTAAAAATGTCAGTGAAATGGACTGGTATTCATAGTGAATCAGGTATATTACGAAAGAGTGAATTTAAGGAGAAGAAAGAAGAGTTATTTGTGTTCGGCTACTCGTGCAAACTGTTCAGGGACGATGATAAAGCCCTGCATATTGACCAAGGCAAGCACCTCATACCATGGATGGGGGACGAATCATTGAAAATCGACAGGTTCGATACGTTTTTTACTATAAGACTGTTAATATGGCGCTAAAGAGTAAAAAAAAGCGATTTTCAATTATAAGAAACTATTAAATTTTTGGAAGACACTAAGGTTTTCGCAGAGGATGTCCGATGATGTCGTCGCCGCAAGGAGAGCACCTGCAGTCATTTGCTGCTGCGCAGCATATTGTTATGGTGACGGACGCCGGTGGTATGTATTAAACATAACGGTACACTTGCGTATGTATTTGACTGTGAACTTTTGAATTTGGTACCTGTTTCAACAATTAGAACGTGTTTGCTGCGGTTACATTATTTACACATACCCAAAGAACTATCTAAAGTTTGTTAGAAAAATATGTTTTCTTATTGATTTTTCTGTTATTATATGTAAGGTATATGTATGTATATAATTTCATATATTCCTTACCATCAATTGAATTTCTTATTTGTCTTATTGGTTAATATTACAAAAGTATAAAAATCCTTTTAGGTCATACATGTGGAAGTGGTTTAATGTTTTATGCAAGATCTAGGCCTTTAACATTCAAATATGGAAGCAGCACACATGTTAATTTATTTTTGAAGAAATAAAACTGTGTTAATTTCAAAATGTATGATAACATTTGCACCAAGTGATAAATTCTTACAAGAGCCAATGGCAAGTGATAGCAATAATGTCACTATTTAACTTGTAACTGGTACCTGGTTTGGATCTGATACCCATTAGATTCAGCTCTTTTTAGGAACCGGCCGGGTAGCAGGTATTAGCGTTGGGTACTTATTTATAAAAACATAATTTCAAATTTAATTTTAGTCACAAAGGTAGGTTATACAATAAATATGTCTATGGAAAGTTTATGATTGGTAAGTTGTGGTGCAAAAATACAAGTTTATCACACCATAAAGCATCTAGTTGGCTCCTTTTTTCCCAAAGATGTTGCCAGCCTCTGAAACAGGCGGTAGCTTTGTACTGAGCTACTTAGTGGAGGTAGGTACTGCACCGATTATGCAGTATAGGATAATTACCTCTATTTTCCGCTTACCACTTAAATCTGTGTCCCTTCAAGTTTTTGTAGTGTTTAAATAATGGTCCAACTCAACTGCAGTGGAATTTTTGGGTGCATTTGATGGTTCCTGATCCTGACAAAATAGATCATGAGTTTCAGCTGGGATAGTTGCATGCTCATTCAGTCAAGATCTTTTTGGATTTGCTAAACTACTGTCTTCATCATCATCCAGTGATTGCTGATGAAATCTAGGTATATAGATGTGTTTCTTTACCTTAACCTGGTTACCCCGCAGACTAAACAGGCAAATCTATTACCTGGTACATGTCTAATCAATATCATACTCAAATCAATTTCTCATATTTCAAATGACAAATCTTTGCAGTTCCATTTTAAATCTTATATTGCGCTTTTTCTACTCTGAATTTGAGTCTAGCCGTGATTTGATTAAAGATAAAAGTAAATAAGTCAGATACAAACTAGTTCACCTCCATCTACATGGAGCAACAATGTACAACCAGTCATGATAACCATTTAACTGAGTGACAGTAAAGAAGTGTAGAATTGGGCATTTGATGGATGAGTGGCTTGAATACTGGTTATGCTGTTGTACATAATCACACAAATATATAATTGAAACTAAATTTTTCATTAATTATTCTTTATTCATGCCAGATTTTTATTACAAAATCATCTCAATACTCTATTCTAATGTTGGTACTTCATATGTAATACATCTTCCAATTATAGTTAATATAGATAATATAGTTGTTACTGTCCCGGTCCACTTGTATCACATCTATCATAAACAACAGTTTTATTTCTTCAAAAACATATGGTCAGGGTGTGAGTTAGGGCAAAATTGATATTTTGCAAGTGATTCCAATAATGCATGTGTAGTAAGACATGTAATCATTTTCGACAGATATGACGCGCGCGGCGCTCTGCACGAGCTGGCGACACTGGAGGCGCCCCCCGGGGGCTTCGATTGGCGCGTGGAGCTCACCCGTGGCGAGCACGATGTGGAGCAGCTCTGCGATGAGGAGAGGTACCGTGCACTCCACACTGATGAAGATGAAGAGGAAATGTACAAAGGTCAGTTGCTTATGTTTATAATGGTATGGTGTGTTTGATATGTAACATTGGTAGCATGTTGCAAAATATGTTATGAACATTGGAAAATCTAGCAGCAAAATAGACACATTGATATCTGGAATAGAGAAAACTATTTTTTTTGTAATCTTAGCTTTGCATTCCAATCAACTGCTTAATTCCTTTTAACAATTTATTGAACTTTCTACGGGTGAATGGCACACCATCCGAAGAACTACATCATGGCTTTTAATAATTTAATCAATACCTTACAGAGGAAGAGCTGAAGCGGCTACACGCTGCTGGCTACGGGCAGGTGGGCTTCAACTACGAGGCGGGAGCGCCGCCGCCGGAGCCCCCGCCGCAGGAGGCCGACGAGCCCTTTCTGCCCACTGACACCTTCAAAGCACTCTTGCCTCCTGATACGATATTCGTATGTTTATTCTTGTAGTCTTTCTGTTATTATGTATGATGATGGAAACAAAGCTCCAATGCCTAAAGATTAAAGTAGAGAACTGTTTGTAACAGTTCCAGCCCTCGTGTGAAAGTATTCAACACGTTCACATCATCCTACTAATCATAATTTAGCTCACTTATCTCGGCCGCCAGTGCTATTTCGAAGTGAATACGAAGTAGGTTGCTTCAAGAAAAATTGAAACGCTAGCAGTGTACCCGAAGCTTATTATATTTTAATATTCTAGAATAATCAATACTAATGTCATATGTTGTGTGGTTCCAGTATAAAACAATGTGTACTTGCCCTCATGAATTGTCATTGCAGTTATATGGTAACACAAGTGTTGTATATGCTGTGTCTGATGATCAATTGTATCAGGACCTCACGTAAAACTACTTGCTGGTCCTTGATATTTTGTTGTTGTTTGTGGATATTCAGTAATCCAGTGTTTGATGAAATGCAGAGATATAGTATATTGCCCCTTTGAAGCATTAAAATCAACAATGCCAAAGATCCATTTACCATAGAGTATAGAATTGTCAACTACATTTGTCCCTATTTCATCAATAAAAGGGGCTTAAAAATGGATGTTGTGACTAGAATTGAGAAAGGTATGCTTTCCGTGGTTCAGGCATGTTGAAAAGAATAACATGAAGAGAGAATAACAAAACAAATGTATGTTGCAAAAGCAGTGTTGGCCGTCATAGTAGAACTTATATTAAATGCACGTTATTATTTTAATTACGCCAAATGGAAATACATGATCTCTTCCTACCCCTCTTGGTTACGGGCGTGAGCGCATATTTATTTTATTTACCAATAAAAAACTATTAATATGACATGTCCTTAAAAATCAAATTTCCTTCACAGCCAGAGACGGAGAAACAAAATGCAATAATTGAGAAGACGGCAAAGTTCATTGCGAGCCAGGGCACCCAGATGGAGATACTGATCAAGGCCAAGCAGAGGGACAACCCGCAGTTCCAGTTCCTCAGCAAGGAGTCCATACTGAACGCTTACTACACGGCGCTCGTCGGACTGATAAAGACTGCCAAGTGGCCCGAGAAGCCTCCGGAAGTTGTCGAAGGTGAGACAAATTCAATCGGGAGTTAGTAATGAATTAGATATTATGAATGCTATACTAAACATATTTATTATTCATTTATTTTCAGAAAAACATCCAGAGCCTACTGAGGAATATCTGCATCCGAGCTTGGCGTCTGCAGTCATTGAATCTGTAAGTACTTGTAGGATTATTGTTACGTTCACCACTTACGCGGTTTAAGGGGTGGGGCAAACTTGGTTTCATATTTGGTTTCACAGAATACTCCTACTTCACTCATGTCTTCTTTAAGGTCGTGGTATTTCACAAGTCGAGTCGGCACAATCGTGCAACAGATGTTTCTAGGGATTCTTCCATCAGATATGTGTGTACATTTATTTTCAGGCGCCTTCGATCCCGAGCATCGCGTATCGTCCGTCCGCGGACTGCG
>JWHW01029642.1:3636-15616 GCA_000931545.1 Papilio glaucus | reverse complement strand
TCCCCGTGGGCTGCAAGTGGGGCGCCAGCATCGTCTACGGCGACGACAGCTTCAAGGACAATCCCGACACGTACAATCCCAAATACAAGTAAGACGTGAATAAATCCCACACTATGAATAAAACTACAGGCAAATTGATCGTTGAACCATAGTCCTGGAGGCTTCAATGGGTATTTGAATTTAGCACACGGTCGTGGTACAGTTGTTTTCCATCTTCAATTAATTGTCACTCACACGTTCCATGTCTTGTCTTATGTGCTATTATGTGTTCAGTACGAAGTACGGCATGTACACGGCCGGGTGCGGGCTGGACGCGCTGCTGATGTCCTGGAGCCACGACGAGTACCTCTACCAGCTGCTGCGCCACAACAACGCCAAGCTGCCGGACAAGGCGCTCTACATGATCAGGTCGATGAGATCTTATATCGATTAGCCTAACGAATTATGAGACATTTTAATTAGCAACAGTTTTTAATAGAATTAATTAATTAATTATACAACAAGCATATAATTGTTAATTATATTAATTTTAATTGTAATTAGTTAATATTTAAATTAAATGACAAGTGATTGACTAATTTACTACCGCTATCGAGTAAGTAAGCCGTCGTTACTGTATAATGTGTGCAGATACCACTCGTTCTACCCGTGGCACGCGGGCGGCGACTACCGCCACCTCACCAGCCAGGAGGACGACCAGATCCTGCAGTGGGTGCGGGAGTTCAAGTGAGTGCTGCTTCTTTGACAGAACCTTGTGGATCTTGTTTTGACTCTGTACCCCTCTTGAAATAAGTTTCTTTCCAGGTTTCACATTTGTTCCTCCTCCTTCTTGTCTTTTCAACCGTCAGTCCCATATTGCTGGACGTAGACCGCCACAAAGATCGGTTCCCGCCGCCCTCGTCCAGTCCACTCCCGCAACCTTGATCAGATCGTCAGTCTATATTGTAGTGGCTACGCTACATCTACCAGTACGTGATCATCATTCCAGGACCTTTCAGCCCCTCGGCGATCAGTTCTGCGAGCAATGTGTCCGATCCATTGCCGCTTAAGCTTTGCAATTCTTCGGGCGATGTCGAATGTTGTAGTGATCACCGGCATTAGCGTGCCATGTTCTCATAGCCTACTCATTGCACCAAACGCAACAATACGCTTGTTGTTTCTTCACATACATCTTCCACTGTAACAACAGGATGATCAACTGTTAAGTAAACACAAAGTACTGGATGTGTTAAATGGATGCAAAAGAGAACATGTTATGTTGCAGTAAATACGACCTGTACTCGAAGAGCGAGGCCGTGCCGGACGTCGAGGCGCTGTGGCCCTACTACGAACGGCTCATCGAGAAGTACGTCCCCGGCGTGTTGGACTGGTAACGGATTACATGAGTCAAAGATTTAATAAAAACAATCTTCTTCCTAATTATTCTTATTAAATGTCCTATTGTCTTCTATAGTACAAGTGACGCTGAGATCCACACAGAGGTACTGTTAGACGATAAATGTCTGTTTTCACTGGCGTATAAACTTGTTATTGTCTTGTCTTACACGGCGGATCTGCGAAGCCTGTCTTTCACATTATTTTTAATATCAAAAACACCAATAAAACAATCAAGAAATTATAGTAATAAGAAAAGACTAAATAAATCGAAAACCAAAAAGGTACGTTTGCGTACATGTGTGTTCGTCTTGTTTGTGTACACTACACGTACACACAAACACGTGTGTACAATAACTGATAAGAGTTACATAAAATTATTTATGTAATGTGTATAAGGTAAACAAAATTGATATTGATTGTTAAGACTGACCCTGAGGTTAGTGACGGTCTACCGATTAAAGGGAAACAAGATTTCTTACCCGGTTCTTAATTTTATGTTACACTAGCTGTGCGCTGCGGCTTCGCCCGCCGTGCAATGTAATTTAACCGATCATTTTCAAGCCTAATCTGAACCCTATAATGATTGACTTGAACATCTCGCATATCTTTTCCTACTTAATAAACACTTATCGTGATATTTTGTGCAATTCACACAATATCTTTATAAATAATAGGCTAATGTTATTCTGATGTATAAACTATATTATTGTACAGTTTCATTGAACTTCGTTCAGTAGTTTTTACGTGAAAGACTAACAAACATACATACTTTTGCATTTATAATATTAGTAGGAAGTAACCTGAGGACATCCGGATTTTTTCACCGGATGACAGACCCTAAATAATGGCCTTGCATTTGGTGTAAATTGGTCGCTGGATCGGTATCCGGTGCATGTACAACATATCCACACCATAGCAAATACGGTCCGAGGTCCGGTGAAAAAATCGGACGTCTAAAAGCGCTCTAAGTGACCACGGCTACCCATAGACATCTGCTACAATCAGAGCACTTGCGTTGTTTTAAGGGAGAGAAGTTATAAGGAAGACAAAACGTGCGTGTGTGTAGCGCGTGGAAACTTCTCAGAAGTATGTCTTAATTATTGAAACAAGTAATATAATAGAGAAGAGGAAAAGCGTTGGAATTTTAGTCTGTAGTTCAGGGACTGAAGGCTGATAAGGAGGACGTTCTGGGCAGCTGGATAACCTTGAATGACATCAAGTTGCTCAGGGATGTGACGCAGATGAGATCTCGGGTTAGCGAATGCAAAGAAGCCACCATGATCCGGGCCGCGGGTCTGTTGTTCCGCGGCGCTTATCTGCGTCGCGATAACATTTACCCTGGGGTCCATTAGCGCGCACATTTAAGTCGCCGCCGCGACTCCTGCGCAGCAGTACGAGTCGTATCCTCAGTGAACACGCCTAGGCACCATGAAAGTCAAACCGGTAAGTTTCTATCGAGGCTAGGATTCGGGGTTATTGGAAAAATTGATTAAATATCAACCAATATAATGAATTTAAAAGAGTTTTTTTGCGATTTGTTGTCTTCACATGTTCTCTTCTCTCATGCCAATTATAATGTTAAAAACCTTTCTTACAATATCTTAACTACTTCATCATCTTTAATCAATAGTAAACCTAGAAAGTGGCGCACATTCTACGTGTGCGCTACACAAAAGTCTAATTAAGTTAAACTTTGGGATAGTAAAGTTGACTTAAGTTGAGGTTGACGTTACGAATTAACATCAAATGTATCATTCTTTGAACGTCATTGATGACGCTGATCTTTTTATTTCGATATTCATTGCTGTTTTGCAAGATACCGAGAGGATAACGAGGCCAGTGCTAGGCTACAAAAAGTTCAAAACATATCTATGAATATAACCTTTTATTGACAATTTTTATTCTTCAACGTATTATTAAACTCTCCCTATAGTATAACAAAAACATTTAACGTGAATTTTAGCACAAAACGTATTTAACTGTTTACCTATTTCACGTATTTTTTTGAATATTCCTCTTTCAATCATTTAACTACAATACACATAGTTAAATCATTTAACGAATGGGTCATTTATGCGTTATATATCATAAACTCGAGCTATGTTGTAGATTTTACCTGAATGATGTTAACTTTGATATCTTTAGTTAGGAAATCTTTAAAACGTTGTAAATAAAAAAACAGGTATACTTCGTATAAATTTAAATTTACCTTTAACATTATGTACAGTAAGATGCAAATTGATTATACGAGGTCTATAAATATTTATTTAACAATGAGGCGGACACGGCGGCCAGTCAGACGAGCGGCCGCGGCGCACTTCCTCGGGACTCGCGCACGGCCACACTAGGCGACGGGACACTTAAGGCCGCTGCACACGTAACGGGAATTTACCCGGACAGAACGGGACGGGATGTTTTGGTAAAATCGTGTCATAGAAAATGTATACGAACGTACATACGTCACGGTGCCACGGACGGGATGGAAATGTGTCAAAAATGGTGTTTAAAAACTACGTTCCGTCTCAGTCCGTCCGCGTCTTAACCCCGTCCCGTGTGCAGCGACCTTAGGACGATATCCTCCCGTGTGGCTTCAGCAGTCTCGACAAATAAAATGTTAAAAAACAGTAGTAGGGTCCGCAAAACATTAAAATCTGTTGCATGAATGGGCCGGCAGGTACTACGTACTACGACCTAAAAAGACAAGCATGAAGTTGAAGTATTTTACGTTTCGTCCGATGAGTGAGGTGCCGAAGGCCTGATTTCAGTCATTCTCCTTCCCATCCTATCCGTATTCTCAATAGGATATATCCTTATTGGTGAAGAGGATTGGACGGGGAGTAATGCGGGACTAGGAATAGGGAAAGGAAATATCCCTTTTTCGGTCCATGCCCTCCTCTGTCTATTAAAGGTATGCAACGCATCTGACTAATTTACTTGTTCCGGGTGCTTACGGGTGGCGGTCTCTTAACATTAGATGACCCGCTTGCTCGTTTGCCACCTTCTTCCATAAAAAACCTAATAGAACTACATTAGTCCGTATTAATTTCTGGAATACAATTTCAAGCGCATACGTAAAACATAGGTAGGAACATAAATTAAAGAACTGCAAAATATGAGTGGCGATGGCCACTGCAGACTATTGATAGAACAAACGGCTGACGGAACTAAATGATTCTAAAATGGCAGCCACGTACAAGGTCCCGCAGCGTTCATAGACCTCCTCGAGGATCTAATCAGCTTTAGTAAATAAAAGCGCGTAGCTATTTCTTCACGTCACTCGGATTTTTTCTCACATTCAATTTCAACATGAGAGTAATATATTGATGTGTTGTTAAAGGAAAACTCCGTGGGCATGATCGACCCGTCGCTGCTGCTGCGGCCGGAGAAAGTGTACGACGACAAGCCGGTGTCGGCCTTCCGTGACTACACCGTCGATGACGAGGACCCCATCAAGGAGCGCGTGCGCAGGACATACTACACCATGCACACGAACACCACCGTCGACTTTGTCAAAGGTAAGGTTTTGCCGGTGACTGCTGGGCCTTCCGCGACTACAGCGTCGACGCCACACAACTGTAACCACTGTGTAATTGGTACTAAAAGATGAAAGGAATGTGTTTGGTCGTAGGTAAAATGGAGAAATGGTTAAAATTCAACCACTTCAAGTCGACGATAAAGGACGCCCTGATCAAGCTGAACGAGCTGGTGGACGAGTCGGACCCCGACACCGACCTGCCCAACATCGTGCACGCCTTCCAGACCGCGGAGCGCATCCGACAGGACCACCCCGACGACGACTGGTTCCACCTCACAGGACTTATACACGACTTGGGCAAGGTAGGCAGTCAATAATTCCATTCAACTTCCTCATCAACTGATGGCCTAAGTGTAGGCCACTTTTTTCCGTTGATTTAGATAAAAAAAGATACACATATCTAAAAAACTAACGTGTTTCCCAAGGTTTTGTCTCTTTTCAATTCACTAATTGTTAAACTTGTTTTTCAGAAAAATGTAAATTAATTAAGATTAAGGTCCCGATTTAGGAGACAGTTATTTGAAGTTGTCAACATCTAGCTACAAGGGTTTTATTAAAGCTAATTGACTTGTTGTCCAGGTGATGGCGTTCTACGGGGAGCCGCAGTGGTGCGTGGTGGGCGACACGTTCCCCGTGGGCTGCAAGTGGGGCGCCAGCATCGTCTACGGCGACGACAGCTTCAAGGACAATCCCGACACGTACAATCCCAAATACAAGTAAGATTTTGGTCTTTACACTATTCTCTAATTCTTCTACATCCACACATTTCTATGTTCATCGGTCATGGGTACTTTTAATAACGTCTTTCTTAAATAAGTCGCCAATCTTTTGTTTGTTCTCTGTTTCTTCGGCAACATCTATCCTTTCTTCTTTTACTTCATTTATCCTCTCGATACGTCCTAACCACGTTTACGTGTTGTTCGCAGCACGAAGTACGGCATGTACGAGCCCAACTGCGGCATCGAGCAGCTGATGATGTCGTGGGGTCACGACGAGTACCTGTACCGCGTGCTCGTGCACAACAAGTCCACGCTGCCCAAGGAGGCGCTCTACATGATCAGGTCGCTACATTACAGTCACTCTCAAAATTAATAGCTGTGTACGATTTGTATTGGTTCTAACTATACAAGTTATTACTTTTTGTATTATTGTCACAGAATTTAAATTTAAAGTACTAATTTAGTTTTTGGTATGCAGATACCACTCGTTCTACCCGTGGCACGCGGGCGGCGACTACGGCCACCTCATCACAGACAAGGACGACTATATCAAGGAAGCCGTGCTCAAGTTTAAGTGAGTTACAATAATTATACTACGAAAAAACGTTATGTAGTAATTAAACTGCATGAATGTATTACTGTGGATTTTCGAGGCATCCAGTGTGAGCGACACGGCTGACCTGCAGATAACTATTTTAATAAGTGGTCGTCACATCGATTTCGCCCATAGAAGTACTAACGTAATTAAGTTAAAAGTATTTTAACTTGATCTCGCAGAATCGCTAGATGGCGCTGTTAAGCCTACGTTTTCGTTTACTTCTTGCACAGAAAATTACAAATATGAATGCTTATTCACCCCCGTAATCTAGAGAGGGTAGGCAGAGTCCTGGAACGTCTCTTTCACTTCTACATCCATACATGTACGCACTCATTAAAACTATAAGTTAGTTAATTCTCTAGAAATAGAACGAGATAGCAATACTCCTTTAGTTTCTTGTTATCGAATTTTAAGTGTTTGTATGTAATAAATTTATTTTGCAGTCAATACGACTTGTACACCAAGAGCGCGGGCATACCCGACATCGAGGCGCTGTGGCCGTACTACGAGGGACTCATCGAGAAGTACGTGCCCGGATTGCTCGAGTGGTAGCTAAACAACCGACCGTCCCACCAACATCTAGCTCTGATGACCGCGAGTCTACAGTGCCGAGAACAATAACATGAAACATGTTGTTGTCTCTCTCTTTCTGTCTAAAAAGGTTGAGATGACAATATGTTTCAAGTGAACGTCTTCGGTTGTACCAACTCACGGTGATATAATAAAATTGTAAATATATGTGTTCCGTTATATAACATTATTATTGATAAATTATCATTTTCTGTTTATATTTAGTTTAAGTTTTTGTATATTTAAGTTATTATTGCATTGTATTCATTGTTCAATGTAAAATAATAATAAATATAGACTAAATATGTTAAAGTAATTTTCTTGTATAACCTTGACAAGACATTAAACTTTTTTCCGTTACAATAATTTATATGTAAATCTATATAGATTACGTTGCTTTCAAAAACAACTTGAAAATGAACACAACAAAACAAAACAATAGATTTCTATTGGATTAGTTCAGAAGTGAAAAGTGTGTGCTTGTTCCATTGTGACCTGCTGTAACCTAAACAGCTGGAACGATTTTGAAGAGTGACGGAGAAGAACGATCTGTGGATAACCTCAAAAAGAAATCAGGTTTACTGGTTTTTTTAATTAAAACCCCAAAGAACTTAATTTCGTTTAATATTAATATTTTTATTGTATGTTTCTCGGCAGCTGGTTAACAATTCATAACTAAGGACCCATTGAATAGTTGCTCTCAGATAATTGTTATTGACAAGTACGTAATCTGTTAAGGTCGAGGTGAACAGCTGATAGCGAGCACTTAAGAGACCACTGAGGGCAGAAAATCCATCATTTTTTGCGTTTAATGATAACAGTTTTCGCGGGTCGTGTATTTTTCGTTCGCGTATCGGCCGCGACCGCGACCCCGCCGCCGCCGCACGCGCGATAACCCCAGCTCGGTATACATAACAAATAAAATGACATAAAACATCTACGTTGTTGACATTAACAAGTTTCTATCATTGATTTCATAATATATTGACGTAGAGGGACGGGAAGGGGAAGAGGTTTGGACGGGGGGGGATGGATAGAAACAGCCTTACTGTCTATCCCCTCATCCATTAAAGGTAGGCAACGTATTTGCTAAGAAAATAATCCCTTGCCGTTTCATCTTCGACTACTCTTATTTAAGTCCGTCCATTCAAGTAGTCCCTTAAACCTTCAGGTCTCCAGAGCCCAGCAGCATTAGCGGCGGCTGCTCTCGACCACGTGCTGGTAAATACAATTCTATCAATGATTTTGTAATTCAATTTAGTTATTTTTAAATTTTAGTAACTTTTCTAAATGAAATACCTCGTGTATTATAAATCAGGAACTTTATTCAAGCTATATGTACAAAAATACAAATATCAGAAAATAGACAATGATTATTTTAACACGAAGCTTCAACAACCAGAGAATCAAAGCATGGCCGACGTGCGCGTGCGCGTGCGCGACGACGTGCGCTTCGCTTCAAGTCTCATATAAACACATCGACGCAGTCACGCCCACACACCCGCGGTCAGAATAACATATCACTTTGCTATCATCTATACTATATAACACCTAAAATTAACAATTTAAATATGTCTGCACATTAGATTTAAACAAATACAATAATATTCCGCGATACAATTTCAGGACAGATAAATATAAGGCGCAGTAGTTACACGACACGTTTACAATGAGGACCGGTTTACCGACAGAGGGCGCCGCCGCTGCGCGCTCAGTGTTACCTTGCATGAAAATCAACAAAATAAAAGAAACTTCTTAACTAAAATTAACACAAAATTAACCACAGAACATTGGGAAACATCGGTGTGCGGGTCGGGGAATGTTATGAAGCTCTGTAGGAGCTCTTGTAGGTCGCTGGACTGCTGTGTCGTCGCGCACTATTGCAGGCAGACACGAGGGTAGCTAGTCAAAGCCGTGTTATTCCTTACTTCGAACGACAACTAGTACACAAGGAAATCGGTCAACACTTTTGCTTAAAAACAGCGTCGTTTTTTTAGCTTTAATTAATAGTATATGTTTTGTTTATAAATTTTATTAAATGTATACAATAAATTCGCGAGCACAAGGCAATATAAATGTTGTTCAACAGCAAGGCCATCTAGCGGACGTAAGGCAATCGTTTCTCACTTATCTCATCTTATTCTAACAGAGGCTCTTCACGTTTGACCTGACTTGCGCCGCGCTATGTAATATTAGACCGTATGCAACGACGCAATAAGGTCTAGAATCGAACAGCAACATACCAGTATCGCCGCTTCTGCGCTAACCTATCAGTCTTACAGAAAAACTGTCATCAAACCTCTCACGTGGCGGTCGTGTCGGCGGAGCACGCACCACCACGTCACCACGTCACCACACACAGTACCCACGGAATGTATCAGTCCTAAACTTTACAATCTTCACACAAGCATACGTTTCGTTGAGGTCACACAAGATAGCAGCTCATACGGCTCCGTGCAGGAGGAGCGGGCCAGAAGGTGCACGACCTAGGTCTCGAAGTGCTTGTAGATGCTGGTGACGTAGGCCATCACCTGCTGCCAGTCGGGCCGCTCCTGCTGGATCATGTCTTGAATGTTCTGTGGACAAACAAATACACATGGATACTGAGAATACAGTACCGGGCAGCGTTCGTATCGTGGACGGCTATGTATTAACACGGCCTGGACGCGGGACAGGCGGCAATGAGCGCCGGAACATTCAGTAAGAAGTGGTCGTGTGTATGAGTGTACCGACCAGCGTGGTGGGGATGCCGGCGCTCTCGGCGGCGGCGAAGGCGAGCGCGAAGTTCCTGCGCTTGTCGTGCGGCGTCAGCTCGGCGTAGGGCACGCGCGCAGACCCCACGTACGAGTGCAGCAGCGCGCACAGCGCCAGCCCGTCGTTCCACGATGAACTGGAAATAACCAAATACAAAAATTTTATTTAAAGAATTCTAATAATCAACAACATTGTAATAATCTTTATGCAGCCTGCTAAGTGCTTGAGTTTCAAAAGGTACTAAGTGTCTACGACTAGATAAAGATATAAATTTGAAAACCTCAGACAGAAAGTCACCGATCTATGTACATATAGATCAGTGAGCTGGAGTGTTTTTTTTTCCCCAATGATTTTCTTTTTTCAACTGGTGTTACTAGTAGGAATAATATAAACCTGAAGTTAGTGATGTCGATGTTGTTGTAGCCCATGGTCTTCTGCTGGCACCACTTGAGCAGCGCGTTGCGCTTCGAGCCGCCGTTCTTCACCTGCAGCGCGTTCAGCGGATCCTTGCGCTCACCTGCACCAAACATCGAACGATTAACGTTGAAATAAATAAGTAAATGTATAAAGAGAATCATGAAGGTGTTAGGACTTACAGATGTCGCCGTAGCTGTTGCGTCGCACGAAGGACTCCATCGCCTTCTGCTGCAGGTTGGCCAGCGCGCGCTCCTCGTCCGGCACGTTGGTGTTGGCGGCCGCGCTCTCTGCAGCACCACGCCGTTAGCACGCGCAACACAACACGCCCCGCCCACAATCACATAGAGCTCCACCCACAAGCGCACACAGCCTCGCCCCGCCACCCGCTCGGGTGCGTGTCCACGGTTTATTTGATTTTCAATCCGATTTACAAGAGATATGTAAGTATTTAAGTTAATATACAATAAGAAGCGATCGCATGCGGCGACGGCTCCCCGATAGTGCTGGACACGCACCCGTCTGCTCAAAATTCGGGACAACAAAAGCAACATTTAGATTTAGTATAGCAAAGAAACTATACCTTGTTTCATTGCCAGATATGATTGTTGTAAACAAACAAACGTCATTTACCATACATGGCGGCCATTACACTTTTTATACTTTCATCAGAAATGTTGTAATTTTGTGGATATCTTGAGATAAAGTGAAGTGAAATTGTTTAATATGGATAGCTAATGTTTTAAGGTAATTTGAGAAAAGTTAGTTTTTCACAAATATTTTGGAATTTAAGAATTTTAACGTCAAAACCTTTATTTACAAAAATCAAATCTTGTTGTGAAACAAGGTATACACAAAAGTATGACATTTTGCGAATCTTCTAGACTAGTAAAGGCAATCAAAAAAGACGTTAAATATCCTAATAATAGATAACCATTTTAATTATTCAATTTAAATATTAACAGGATATTTAGATTTCGGTTTAAAAAAGAGGCAGTTCATGAGGCTCGACACGAGCCGCGCCCGCCGGCACCGCCCGCCGGCACCGCTCACCCCGAGCATAGAGTTTAGTAAAAGCGATGACAACGCTCTATACACTATTAAAACAATAGACTTGACAAAACACAATAGAATAGTCTCCGTTGACCGATGTACCGGGAAACCTTAAGCGAATTAAGAAGACAACAATGTTATGAAATAACTACACTATAATCAGTTCGAGACGAACGTTCTTTAATAGCGAGTCAGTAAGAGATAAAACTAGTGGAACAGTTGGTAGTGCGACGTGAGACATGACAGGTTAGGTACGGGGCACACGACAGGTCGTTAGGGTCAGCAGAGGGGGCCGCGCCCCGCGCCGTGCTCGCGCCGCCACGCTGCGAACATAACAACAGCGCCTTCTGACGAAACGACGTAAGGGGGAAGGGGGGGAGACTGGGTATCTTCTCTTCTTACACCCATATATTCTTTTACGACTTAAAGGGAATATCAACTTTCCAGCACTACCCACGCTACAATGACAATGATGTTAGGCTTTTTTCTTTGTTCAAGTCAGAAGACATTAAAATAGACAAGTTACGCACCACAATAACATGCAGAGTACAAGTTATATTACAATACGCTTGTTATATTACTAACATGCTCTGTACGGATTGATTCCGAGAATCAATCAATCAAATACAATCTCTCACTTCTCTCGCTTCCTTCACATTACAACATCTCCATGGACACTAGTCCACTACGAACGCTCTCACAATGTCAATTTATTATTTTCGTTAAGCCTTTCCTCGTTATTCCTTACTCATGATGTAAATGTATACAAATCATCACAACATACCTTTCTCAACAGTGGTCCGACCTCAATAGACTCACGACCTTCTTTTATCACGTCATTCATCGTCATTTTTTTATTCATTGTTTTATGGGTTTTTTGTGTGACAAAGTGATATATACATAATCATATTAGAAGTATTCCAAATTTTTACAAGTTGTTTGCATGCGCATGCGCGTAGT
>JWHW01029603.1:2612-13591 GCA_000931545.1 Papilio glaucus | reverse complement strand
ATATTGTCTACATTATCAATCCGTTATAACTACTATTGCAGTTGTGTGTTGAACTGTACATTCGTATGTACAGTTCAACACACAACTGCAATAGTTGCTAATTCGAAATGATTATTTATAAATAAATTGAGTCCATCAGTGGACAATACTATATTAACCATACATATCCTACAAATCCAAACACATATCTATCTAAATAGTCGCAAGGCAGATTCGAATCCACGTCCAGCCCGCACCACTAAGCCATAAGGAGCCACAACAAGCTTTAATATATCTTTGTCGTTAATCACAATGTCTATATATTAAGCATCAATCAGACTAAGCATACGCTTCCCCTTCTAGGTTCCCCAGTACACCAATACACTAGAAGGAGGGGACACAGAATTAACTATTTCTCGGGTATAAGTGCGTGTGCGCACGTATATCGTTTTACATTCTAACTTTGTACATCGATCACAATATTTTGTAATTTTTAGTGCATCATGGCTTTATTGATTGTGAGTAAATTTTTTTTCAATTGCAACATTGATGATATTCTTTTGTGCCGTTTCGATTTAACATTTAACTTTTTTTAACTAAGTAATTAAGTTAAATAATATGTTAGTTTTTCTATACTATAATATTATAAAGTGGGACGGTTTGTTTGTTAGTAATTCGGAATCTCTAACTGAGAAGCAATTAAATAGATTGTAGTAATTGTGGTGGTGGATTGTGTTGTGAATGATTGCGAAAATTTGCAAACGGGCACATGCGTGAACAACTTCGGGAAAATTTTGTATTAAGGTGTGCCGACCTTTGGTTTAGTGAATGCTTTTTGGGGAGAAAAGACTTTTTGGCTTGTTAATTTTTAACAATTGGCATATGATTTTAAAACTAAACAGTAATAAAAATCTATTTCTGCAAAATAAACTGAGTAATTTAATCAATTAAGGTCTAATTCCAACCACTAATAATTTTGATCACTTGTTAAAATAATAGTACAATTTTAAGTTAGCACGCGCTGCCGTTGCAGATCGCCAGACACATGTACCTTCGCAATTTAGTACCGATCACGTCGTGATTCAATCAATCAATATTCAAAGCCAAAATTAACAATACTAATTGACATGTTCTTGTTCAGGGACTATGTTAAAACACGAAACATAAAGTTAACTTAGAGCGCCTTAAGTTATCATCATCATTCATATAATTCATAACAATCTACACCATGTTTTCCTGGTATGGCTTAAAATCACCAGTGGCTTAGTTACCAGTTCGAATCCGTGCTTACATAATACTACGTATGGTTAGTCCGCTGACTGATTACCCAGAAATAAGTCGTTACACCGGTTAATTGACAGTTAAAATTAACTACTATTCGTTATTATTGTAATTATTATTTTTTGTTAGATATTTAAAAGTTTTTTTGTGTAATTTGATTGATTTTTTTTTTGTAGATTGAATTAGATTTTATCTACTTTTTAATTTGTATTTTGTTCCGTGACCAGTAATTATTTAATTAACAATAAATTTGTGTTTCTGTACTGCACTTGCTGTTCTCCGCGGTTTCACTCGCCGCGCCGTTTTCTCCATACAAGGTTTCATCCCCTACTTTAAGCCCTGTGCGAAATATCAAGTCTGTAGGCCCAGTACTTTGGGCTGTGCGTGGTTATATAGCATATAACAGTGGGTTTCAGTCTGCCGACCCGGGATCGGATACATTATTGTTTTTTAATATTATGTACTAAATATACTTTTGCCTAAAGGCGTCTCCCTTTTTCTACTCGTAGATAGATATTATTCGTAGATATTGCCCCGTTAAGAAAGGAAGACGATTCCTACTACCTAGTATTTAGTTATATTTATATAATAATAATAATAATAAATCAGCCTTTTTCTAGAATGTTCCCCACTGCAGGGGCACAGGCCTCCTCTCCGAGAGAGGGAGGGGTTATTTTTAGCGTTTAATTATTTCCGTTTTAATTCGCTTTAAATTTGCTCTCGAAATAAATTTAGCAGACTCCAGACTGTGTACTTCTTGCTTTAGGATACCAATCTCCCAATCGTGCCATATTAATGTCTCAATGCTTTAATTATTGATTTAGTATTAAACTAATCAATTGTGTCATAACTTGTCATTGATGTGCCATTATGACACCGTTAAAACAGTATAATTGTCAGCCTAACTGAGACCTATCACACATGACGTCATAAGCGATACGCTAAACCGCATACACCAGTGATGCATGGAGACCATTAACTCGATGGCTTCACAGGTCTTTCCAAACGTTAACGCAATTATATACGCGCTAGTGGCAAGGTGGCAAACGAGCTGGCACTTCACTTGATGTTCAATGACGCGCTACCTATCGGCATCCGCAACAAGCAAATGAGTGGGTAGAGTGTGCCACCCACGACGCGACTTGATAGCAGTATAATAAAATCACAGCCCAAGCCGGGCTCTCTTTTACGAGGGAATCCTGTACCTAAGTTATGCCGCTTAAAGGTTTAGGCTAGGCGCCTTTTGCGCCCTACCCTCAAACACGATGAATCTGTAGATGTCTCTTCCAGGCAAACAATGACAAGTCACAACACAGATGTACATAACTTGGAAACGTTACAGTAGTATGGGACCACTTGTAACTAATATTTTTTTTTTTTTTAATAATTTCGTAAAAGCAATTTGTCGATTTTTTACTAAATTAGTCCTGCTAAAATAAGGACATATTTTTTTATAAACTTGAGCCATTCGATCAATATCATAATAAATAAAATAACGTATGCGCAGTTCATTAAAAACTAATATCACCAGTTTTATCTAAATCTATACTTATAATAAAAATGTAACTGATCGCTGTCTGTACATGGAAGATATTTGAGAAAAACTGTTATTGGGGGCCTTCATAAACGCAATAAAACCCAAAACAATCATTAGTAGATTTTTTGTCTGTTTGTCTGTGCGTTTGTTAACGCTAATCTCAGAAACTGCTAAACCGATTTGGGCGCGGTTTCACTAATCTATTGTGGTAAGCTTCACTTAACATTCGACCCCACAGACGCGGGAAAAGGGCAGGGAAATGATGGTGAGGTTACGGTAGTATTAAGTAGGTAATATCATTTAGTTTAAGTCAAATTGCAGGGCGGGTGAAACCGCGGGGCACAGCTAGTCAACAATATATTTCGTGCATAGTGCGTATGCATGTTTGAAAAAACTTAAAATATTCGTTGCGTTATTAAATGTACTTCAGCCATATACTAAGGATATTAAAATATAGAGTTTAATGTACTTAACATTAAACAATAACAACATGTGGACGTTCACCTTTGAAAGGCGGATCCGATTTTCTATTGCATCATAAAATTAGTTAAATTTAATAAGCATAATTTAACATAATCATAAATTTGATATTTATTGAGCAATTCTGCTCGTTTTGTGATTAAATAATGCAATAAAATTTGAAATATAAAAGGCGATATGTGTATATACGTTCCCTATAGACAACGAAAAACCGAATTTATAATTTTCTTAGTCAATCGATAGATCTCTAGCGATAGAGTCTAGCGAGTTATCCTGTGGTATGTGCGCTACCCGGGCGAAGCCGGGACGGATCACAAGCAAATTATAAAGGTGGACAGTATATACACATATATAAACCAAAGTCGTGTTACACCATTAATAATTCAAAAACGGTGGTACAATTTTTTTAATTTTGATTTGCCTCCATCCACAATTATACTAATAAAAGTTAAAAATTCACAAAAAAAAAATACTTATAAAGCAAAAGCGATTTCTCATTAATTTTTCATTATTCCGAATTCCATATTCGATGAAATGACAATATTAGATACTGTAAAGAGAATATAATTTACATCCAGACTTATATATATGTGTCGTATTTGATATACGACACTTTTCAAGTTTCAAAGGAAATCGGCCCGATAGTATTATAATAGAATCCAATCCATTACTAATGTATATTTTATAAGAAACCATAAAATCATGAATCGAACAACCGTTTAAACCAAGTAAGTGAACGGAAGTTGGCGCAAAATTCTTTAATGGGCGTCAAATGTATCACAGACATGCAATGAATGACATGCATGCGTGCGGTGCATGACCATCCATTCTACACGAATAGCAGCTAGATACTTGGGTTTGCCAAGGACTTATTTAGATAATTTCAGTTTTTAAGCAACATCGAGGTGTTCTGTGGAACAAAAGGGAAAAATTTATTCATATTTTTCCTATGACGTCATGATCCATAGAACAAATAGGAATTAGTCATTGAGGTTTGAATAAGTCGACGAAACGCTTAGAAAAGGAGGAATTGCCCCTTTCCTTTCCCTAATCTTGGGTAGATTTCATTGGTTTGATGATTGCATGAATTGTCTAGCTTGGTCATAAAAGTGCCACGAACTCATAGGCTAGAACGAATAGGCTTGAAGTTATTATACCCAAGTAAGTTCCTTTACTTTATAGTCGACAATTCATTGTTATTTAAATTTTAAACTAGATGGCGTTATCTTAAAAAATCGCAAATCCTTAATAGGTTAGGATGATCGGTCCTTGATAAGTGTGGAACGTTACAAATTAACCCGACGTGTTCAGACCCATGTTCAAAGATTCCGTTACAAACAAACATGCATACGTGTAAACGAAGCTAATAAAAGCGTGCTAAAAAGAGATGTCTGATATCATACTCTTCGTAGCTATAGCTTGTAATTAAAGCCCGCTTTCAACTGGCAAAAACTTATTTATTAAAACCAACGCTACCAAATAAAACGCCTTTATTATACATCAATAAAAATATTTTCATGAAACATCACGATGACGATTTAATTTCATTTGTTATCTAAAATAATCAATCAAACGAAATTGAACAGCATAAAACGTGTGAAAGAAAGTGAAAATTATTTGGCGTGACGAGCGCAACACGCGAGCAAATGTGAGCATTGTAAGGATGGTGACACACTGAAAGATTTTAGTATTATTATCGTGTAATTAATAAGTAAGCTAAGCAGTTGAACAAAATTTACTTATATTTGAGATTACTATATTTTCATTACACAGTTTAAATCTTATAAAGTTTTCTGAAGTAGTACAAACTGACTGCGAATCGAGCTTCGATTATTAATCAGATTTTTAATCAGTGAAATAAGACCTCTTCAAAATGAGACCTCTTTTTAAAACGAATTTATTGTCTATTCATCTTATAAATAAATCTTACGACGTAGAAAGGGATGAATGACTGCAATAATTTCATAGCTTTATTCACTACCTGAAATAAAAGCGGGTATAAACATTCAAAATCGCTTCCGCGTCTACTATAACCATGCTGTCATCTAACACAACTAGAAACCTCGCGTTTATGAATGAGCGGGCAAGAAATCTGTGACGGTAACTCTCGGATAACGGATTTGATGAACGAGGAAAGTTGAAGTGCGAACTCTCTGACATAACTCACATGTAACTGTTAAACGACACTTCGAGGTGATATGGCAGATTTTAGTACACAAGTAAATATGACAGGGGTACACTAACGTAAGTTTAAGTTTGACATTTTGACACAAACAGATATTGAGTTGGTTTAAATACATTTAATAATTAGAGGAAATCTGAATTCCCTTTTCCCATCTATCTAGGGTCGGCATGTTATCTTCCATATCCATCAGCCGTCATATCTGAATTCACACTCGTCTTACACATATCATCTTTCACACTATCCATCCATACTTTCTTCGGTCTTCCACTACCCTACTAGCCATCCACATTCATTCTCATTACTTTTTTCGCTATATGTCCTTCATCCCACCGCATTATATGCCTACGCCTGACACTTTCTCTACTCATTCCATCATCCACCTTACCGTGGGTTTACACTGCCGAAAAAATCACACAAAATATTGTCATCTCTATTTTTTCAATGAGAAAGAAAGAGAGAAACGTTGTTTCGCGACAAGTTTATACGTCAGTGGAAACCCACACTCAGGTTTTTTCTTATTACAGAAGTGCGCAACTTTGGTGCTTGTGGCAACAGCGGCCCTGGCGGAGTATGGTTACGGCAGTTTTGAAGGTCATGGCTTCGAGGGTCAGAGCTTCGAAGGTCATGGCTTTGAGGGTCAGAGCTTCGAGGGTCACGGGTTAGAGGGCTACAACGTCAAGGAAGCTATCGAGCAACAACAGAGCCACGGCGGGCATCACGGACATGATTATGATATCGACTATCATGTGCGTATCACGACCAAACAGTATACTTCTGAATTGATGAAGAAAGAACAAGAAAACGGTATCCCGTAACGGTCACCCCATTGTACCTCCCTACACCTACTTCTCATTTGGACTATTTGTATGAAAGATGAACTATTCGGGCGTTTTTGTTAAAGGTTACACTGATGTTAAGTGAACACCGCTACCCATAAATGCATATAAGCAACAGCCAAGTACCTGCAGGAGGTTCGATTTTTTTTTAATATCAGTGGGCAAATGTGGGTCGCCTAATATAAGTGACCACCTACGCCCATGAACATCTGCAACACCAGAGGATCTGCAGACGCGTTGCCGGCCTTTAAGGAAGCTCGCTTCTTGAAGGACCCTAAGTCTTATTGGTTTGGTAATACCGCTGGCGATAATGCCTTTCCCATTCAATTGCAAAAAACTATTGGTAAATACACTGTTGACTGAAAACTATAAAGATTTAACATTCACAGGCTTTCATTATGTCTAATTTAAATAATTCTTTCGCAGTCCCATCCAAAATATTCGTTCGACTACTCCGTCAAGGACCCCCACACGGGGGATGACAAGGAGCACTGGGAGACCAGGGATGGCGACAAGGTTAAAGGTATGTCTCAGTATGTCAGTATGACCATAAGTCCATACTGTTTAGATTTTGGCTATAGTCATTAGGGCTGGTGGTGTGGTAGTGGTGGCTAGCCTAACGGTAACCCCCTTGGGGAATTATTATTGAAGTGAAAACTTCTTCAGACGATATTTGGGGGGAAATCTCATAGTTTCGCAACAACATACTCAACATGGCGTCAGCTACATTACTTATTTGAATTTGGAACAGTTTCGACAAACTTTTTTTTATTCATTTTTCTCGTATTCGATTTTCAATTTTATCTATTTATTTTTGAAAAATTGTCATCTGTTTTGAGTTTCCAATTCTGTCGGAAGGCTTAATGACTACCTGTGTTAAATTATTACTTATTTTCTATATTTTAATTGTTAATAGATAGCCAAACCTAGTCCGCTGTTAAACGAAATTATTTTCTCCATAACAAAATAACTTCGAATAATTAGTGTTATTTAATCAAACAAAGATCTAAAAAAAGAAGAAGAGAGAAAGAAGAGAAGAAGAAGAGATCTAAAAAGTTCTAAGGAAGATCTAAAAAGTTCTAAGGTCTCATATTATAAGACATCATCATCATCTAAAAAGTTTTTATTTGTATAAACGGCACATTGTCTCAGTTTATTATCAAATTAAATGACGTAACTTTTTAATGTGTTTGTATACAAAATTATAGGAATAAGAATCAAAAATTTATTTTTTATAAAATATGCACGGTCGAATATACGATAATGTTTAAAGAAATCAAATAAGTTTATTTAAATTTATTTTTATTGTATGTTTTAAGGAACTTACACTTTGGTCGAAACGGACGGCACAAAACGAATCGTGGAGTACGAAGCGGATGACAAGAATGGATTCAATGCGGTTGTCCATAAAATTGGTAAGTTTCAAGATAAAATTCATATCCATCATTGTTCTATCCGCACCTTCTTCCATAAAAAATCCAATTATTTAACATACTATAAAATTATCTAAACCCACAGGAACCCCGAAACACGTAGAGGAATACAAGAGCAAACCATCGTACGAGCCCATCCCGTACCAACACAACTACCAAGCCAGCGAGGAGGGTTTCGCGCCGTCATACGAGAGCTTCGAACACTAACAACATTCACCGACTATTGCCTCCTAAATATATTCCAATGCTTTAAATTTAACATGTAAGTATTATAGAGAAATGTATATTTGTTCTTACATATATAAATCGCCAATCTTCAGTGTTGTTTTCAAACATAATGTTATATTTTGAAACACAAACAATATCATTAGATCTGACTTCAATAACGTTGTCCTGATTTTCTTTACCACGTGGTCACCATACAAGGATTTGTATTAACTCCTAAAGATTTTAACAGTTATTTTATCGCATGTCATATTACTATAATAGAATGTTCATTATATAAAGAAATATCCATTATAATAATTATTAAGAGTACAGTAATAATATAAATAGTGTACATGCCAGTATAGTATAGTAGAACCAAAGTAAACTATATTACCCGAAGAATTGCAAACCTTGAGCGGCAATGTTCCGGACACATTGCTCGCAGGAGGGATGGCAAAAGGTCCTAGAATGGCGTCACAGACATGTCGAACCGGCGTGAGTAGGGCTTCCACAAGATGGACCGACGATCTGGTCTAGGTTGCGATAGTCCACTGGATGAGGGGCGGGGACAGTTGTCTGTGGCGATGACAGGCGGGGACAGTTGTTGTAAACTATCTCCTAACGGTTATAAATTTGAATGTTTGATGAAACAGATTTCATTGCTTTAGTTTAACAATGACTATTTAATACAATTCTACCTACCCGTACTCCTTTTTGATTTGATAGTACGAAGGGACAATGAATTTAATTTGAATTATTAACACCACACTGAAGATTGTCTGATTATTTTGAATATATAATTGAACAAACAAAACTACATTAGCATATTTTTTTATTATATACGAATACATAATGTAGATACAATATACCTACACCGAACGATTTCTAAACATTGTAACATCTCACAATTTTGTTTGAGTAATAAAAAATTAATGGTACAGTCACCATCAAAATAAATACATTTTTAATTAATATAACTATTATTAATTTGATTTTGTTTGTATCGACTAATGTCAGTATATAATTTAATATTTTCTTAGCGACTGTATAAAAAATTAAGAATATATTTATATGTATTTGCAATGGTTTTAAAATAGTAAAGTTTTAGTGATGTGTAAAGTATCGATAAAAAATTTCAAATATTTTACGCACTATATATTTTATCTGTTTCTACTTGTTTACGAATGCCAATGAGTATTACTTGATTGTTATTATTTATTAAGCCTTATGCCCTACACAATAAAGGTTATCGATTAAAAAAATATAGTTATATCTTATCGTATCTTAATTAGGTTTTATAAGACTGCAGGGTTGTTCTCTAGCATAAGTGTTGTACAAAACTGTCGCAATATAATAAACTTTTTTATTGTTATAAAAGATATATCGATGTTTTATTTTACAAAAGACATGATTTGGTAAATATACGCCTGTAAAATGGACAAGAGAAACAACGGGATTTACAGTGAGTAATCGAATTTCTAATAAAGAAAAACAAATTAAGAAATATATAAAAAAGAGAGTAGACGTTCTTAACTAAAATCAATATATTTTACTTATAATAAGTAATAATATACTTATTTATAAGTAGAATAGAAATTAGTATGGGCGCGCACACACAAGGAAGTCGGTGAAGTAGAAAGGGCGTGATGCCATCAGAGCGTCACGCCGTTTGCCGTCACGGCATACTGGCCGATTTAGAGCCAGAAGTAGCTGTAGAACGAATAGCTTCGAGGTCATGGTATTTCTCAGTAGAGTCTACACTCTACTGAGAAATACCATGACCTCGAAGAACAGCGGCGTGAAGTAGAAATTTACAATTTTACAATGGATGGATTGTTAATTAGTTAAATTAAAGAGCTAAATGTTGCAGCAAAAATGCGAATGTTAAGATGGATGTGTGGATAGTGGATAAGAAACGACTATATTAGGGGAAGCTAGAAAGTACCACCAGTGATAGATAAATTAAGGAGCAAAAGGTTAGCATGGTATGGGCATGTTATGAGGCGATGGCATACACAGACAGGTGAGTTTTAGATATAAATGTGAAAGCATATGTATCAATGGTTTTAAAACGCTTTACATTTATATAGATTGTCATATAACGCCATATAACAAAAAGTTAAGGTACCAGTACCAGTAATTTTAATAATAGACAATGCAAATACTACAAAAGATGGCTCTGCATAAATTATTAAAATATTTTCTATGGGAAATTGAGTTTTTTCTAGAGAGATTTATATTATCTAAACTCACTGATTTTTGTTTTGCTTAACATTCGCTCATTTAAATATATAAGACTAGCTGTGCGTCAGGGTTTCACCCGTGAGACACTTCGTCGTCAGCTCCTAAAGGTGTGAAATATAAAATAGCCTTCGTGACAATTAACTTATAAAACCATCCTTGACAACTGTACTGCTAGACGCAAAAATATTTGTTCTAATCTAATTGGTAGCTCCGGACATTAGCACGTTAAAACAACAAACCCTGCTTTATTATACATAATAAACATAATATTTGAAGGTGTATTTGAATGTTTAATCAATTGCCAGACGAAACAAAGGATTGTGATTGTGACAGTCTTATAAAACGGTATGAAAAGATAAGAAAGGAGACCTGCCGTATGACTAAATGTCCGATGGTAGAATGGATATGGGAGAATTAATTCGTGTATATCTTTAAAAATACATTCAATTTACATATTATCGCCGAACTCCCATAATCTAAATTACTTTTAATACTAAATAATTACTACTAAATACTTTTAATAAATAATTTTTAACTCCTAAATTCTTAGATTCTTTTGGCTTACATGTTTAATGTGTGTTTTTCTTAATTAATGTATTATGTATCAACCCGAAGTTCCGTATATTGTTTTGATCTTGTTCTCATTAAGCGTGAAATCATGTTTTTTTTTTGAGAAATAAAGATCTTTAGAAGTATCCTGGGTATCAGTACATATGTATAATGGGACGGGAGCCCAAGCAGGAATTTCTGTATATCCTCGAGCGCTACAGATTTTCATACCGGCGGTACCTTGGATC
>JWHW01029600.1:167985-186597 GCA_000931545.1 Papilio glaucus | reverse complement strand
TGCATTATTTTGTCAGTCTGTTCATAGTACTTGGCTTTTTAAAAGAAGCGGATTCGGTATACGATCGAAAAATGTTTTTTATTTATTTATTAATATATCTTTCAATATAAAGTACGATCGTCCAGTCATCTAAATTCGAGCATAATTTATTTAGTTTCGATTTACCTTTTATGAACATATTTTTTTTTATTTAATTTGTAACATATGTATAATATTATAGAAAAGGTTTAGAGATCTCTGCAGTTCTCTCCACAAATCTCAAACATCTCTTTGCGGCCAATATTCTTAAAATGTTCCTGATGTTAATTACGTTTGGGAATTACATATTTGAATAGAAAGCTGCCCACTATAAACATTAAATATATTTTAGTACCGACAGATTAGAATATGTATTTTTAAGATTAGTCTACTCGTACACATGTTTGCGTGCGTACAAAAGGCAGCAAAAGCCTGTAACTTAAATTTTTGAAATAATATAAGAGTATCATGTTAAAAATAATTATTATTTGTAACATCATTGATTTTAAAAGTTTCAAAGTTGAATTATCAAAGATTTTGATAATTCAACTTTGAATTATGAAATTGTCAATTGATATAAATAACCTCAAATTTATAGGTAGTTTCGATGAACTTCTTTTAATGTATTTTTCTTGTAGTCAATTTTGAATGATAATGTTAAGGTACGATGGTTTTTTTGTTGATTATTTATTATTAAACTATTGTCGAACATGTTTTGAGTTTTCTTAGAATGTTGTTGGTGCTCCCACGTTACTGCAACATGAGTTTCTCACTGTATTGCGCGAACGAACCGCATAGAGTACGGGAGCGCACCAACGCCATTCTAAGAAAAATTAGTGATAAGCCTGACTACCCTATTCTGCGATACTGGCTGCGTGCACATGTTCAAGTAGGCGGCATGAGTTCGAACAAATATTTAAATTTAAATGTAATATTAAATATTTTTTCTTAATTTTTAACCATTATATATGCTTGAACATGGACAGTCTAAAATAAAAAAAAATATTTTATTTTTATTTATATTCATACATTTATAGAACGAGCCCGACGCAACCGGAGGATGGAACTACCAACCTATGAAAGCAACACAAATTTTAGTAAACGGAAAGTAGTTCTATATCCCCAATACGCGTGGGGACGTGGCCCCTTTGAAAGTCGCCATAAATTGAGAGGGTTTAAATTCCATTAAAAACTAATGCACGAATACTTTGCACTGTGGGCACTTCATATTTCCAAATGATCAACCTTTTTAATACTTATTTTTATATTATATATTTTTAACTAACTGGCTCGGCTAACTTCGTTCCGCCGTATAATTCATTAACACTCCCGCAACCCTGTTTGCGGGAGTAATTTCTTGAAACCGCTCATAACTGACCGTTCCAGTAGACTGGTTCCAGAGATATTGTGATTAGTCAATAGATACCTGGAAATGTCTAGATAGATATATAAGGGCTTTTTTCACTCATTATATCTCCCTCTCTTTAGCTAACGGTCTGTCACTGATGGACGTAGCACCCCTTGATCACCACAAAAATCGAGGGTCAGGCCATGCGATTTAAAAGCTTGGTAGCCACTCAATCCGATAATATAAACAAAGTAACCGTCCGAGCCGAGGTTCCCGTGGGAGCCAGCCCTATTTAAGTGGTTTATGCTTAGCGCCCTCTGCACTCTGCCAGCTCCTTGAAACTGTCAAAAAAAGCCTACTACAGGTTCATAATGATAAGACAGTCATAAAATGAAGATGTAATTGATAGATATAGGCAATTTAATTTAAGCGACTAATATCCAGCAAAAGTTGAACCCTTTATTAAACTTACATTGGTACGCGCCATTGACGATTCTAGGGATCAAGTTTATGTGGACGTAAACAAATCGAGCACGAATGTCACGATACGCAATATCCTTCGGAATCAAAGGTTTAATACCATTTAAACTAACATCAGACCCCCGAATGTCCCTACAAACAAAAAATAAATAAATCGGTTTTTAAAAGTAAAAGTTCTGAGGTAGCAAACATAAAAAACATGAGCGAATTGCGCACCTCCTCTTTTTTTAAGTCGGTTCAAAATATCACAAAGCTCTGCGGCAATCCAACAAAACTTCGGTGGGATAAACCGCGAACGGGATGCGGACGTGTAGTTCGTCTGTTTTTTGAACATATTTATTTAACAAGTGAAACTGATAGAGGGACGGGAGCACGTCATGCCCGGAGCGACGTCAGCTTTGATTAAAAATTCGAAACGGAGAAAGTTGAAAAGCTAATTGAAATGTTCGAGGCTACATTTTTATGACTTTCGCCAGGAATACAAAAATACTACCCTAAAATCGGCGTTTGGGAAATCTGAAGGAAGGGAAGAGTGTTCGAAAAACACGAGTAGTGCGGCCGGCGCTAGACAAATTTTCTATTTGACAAATTTTTGATCTAAAATTGATTTTGAAACTTAACGGATTTTTTTTGGAAAAATTTTTATAGACTTTAAATACTTTAATTAGCTCCTAAGGCTTTGATAAGCTTAGCGAATCTCTCTTACCTTATAATTCCTCATAGAACTTGTTATTACAACTCACAAAGTAGAACAAAGTCCTACAACTACACAATCACATATAAATTTATCAAAGGCCTAATATAAATTAAAAGAAAACGATCTTGGTTGTGTTTTCGACTTGGAGACATTTATGTTTCCAAGTCAATTTCATTAATGTATTTCTAATTTTCTCTATGAGAAAAAAGGATGGTTACAATTTGGTGCCGTGACCAGGATTTAAACATTTATATTATAAAAAAGTGGGAAAAGGAACGAGGGACGACAAGCAAAACGATGGATATGTCATTTTTCTTATCTATTCCTACCTCTGTCCAAAGGTAGGCAACGCATTTGCGACTAATTTGTTAGTCGCAGATGCCTATGAGCAGCGGTCACTTAACATCAGGTGACCGGCTTGCTCGTTTGACACTTTGTCCTATAAAAAAAGATATTTGAGCTAGGCATCAATTTCAGTGGTAATTATTCATTCTGTCCAGGTTATATGTGCTTGCATTAATTGTATTCACCGTAACATACATTTACAAAATAAAATAATTAAGAAGTCAGTACAAAATTTATGTTTTGATATTATAAAAAAAAAATAATTTTGTTTATCTGTAGCAACATTTTACCCGGGGTTTTTGCTGTTCAATTTTAAAGTTAAAAAAATGGTAAAGTCATAACGCAGGTGTTCAAGTCAATAAACATTTTTTTAGAGGTGGTTGTTACGACATCGCAAGCTTCGTCACCAAAAAAATCAAAATTAATTTTTAAGCAATATTTTAAATTGTTATTAGCATTTATTATATTATATCGACATTTTATACTTTGTATTGAGTGCATGAGTGCAGATGTTTTGGTAATAAGATATTTAAACTAAAATCATTAAGACGTTAAGTATTGTGAGCGGTAAAAATAACTTTTTAATCATCGACAACGACACCGAAACTGACATCGTCAGATGGCCGTGTGTAAGTAATATAAATTACAATACATCATGTGTATTGAATATGGATTTTTTATATCAATAACACAAAAAGACTTCAATTTTATTTATCTGTATAGATTTATTTGGGATATTTTTTTTTGTAAATTTCTCTTGTTAATAGATGATAAAGTTTCCTAGCTCATTGTTGTTAATGAGAAAAAAACGAAGAGAACCTTGACACGTGCAAAATTTAATAAAGCTTAGAAGACGAGACAAACTCAATTAGTGATCGTAGGCGTAACTTGGTTCCGTCGGCGTAAGTAAATCAACCCGGAAGGCGATGCAGCGGCACGTTCCCAGCCAACCATGCCACCTTCGGTCATCATTCGCATATCTGTATAGTGATGAGACGTCATTTCACGAATGCGTGCAAATGACGACAGACGTTATTTGCATCTTAGCTGTCCACGCAATCATCATGCAAGCTAAAAAACTAAAGAGTGTGTAATAAATAAATACATATCCTTTGGTTTTGTGGGTAGTAAAGGGAATTTGGAACAAAAGAATTATGTCAAATATGGCAGAACTTTCCATCGGAAAATAATTAACGTCGAATTTTCTGATACACGATGAAAACCAATGCCAATAGCCTAACTGGCTAAATAATGTTGTATAGCCTAACTGGAGAAATAACATTAATCAAATGTAAGGTGACCTCAGATCTATATAATTAATCATATTAAATAGGGCTCAGCTTTAGTTCAGTTCTGCAGGCTAGATAATTTGTAGAAATAAATAGCACGACAATACGAATAAAACTTGACGTTCAGACCTCCATATTGTGAACAAAATGACGTATTGCATCTCGCAGTACGCTTGAGTTGTTAGGCCTAAAGTAAACTCTCCAACAAAATAACAAAAAAAATAATGGAAAACTATATTTATAAGAAAATTTATTTTTATTTACCTGTTCCACTTTTTTATCGTGTATGTCTTCCATTAATTCAGTCATTATCAACATTTATTACTACTTCGGTAATCGATTTACTGAAGCCGTTTAACTAGTAACTCACACATTCTTAATTCACATTCAGTTTCTTTAAAAAAAATTACACAAAGTAAAGCGCCTGTCTGGGTTCGAACTCACGACCTACACAGTACGTAAGTCGACTTACGTACTGCGTAGATGGCTAGCCTTTAGGCCATAACTGCTACTAAAATCACTCATATATTTGTGCTCCAACCTCGTCACGTTTTAGATATAAGGTAGGATCGTGTTGCTTTATTCCATTGGGCTCAGAAACAAAAGAGTTCACTAATAATTGGCTGTCGTTTAAATTATTTCCCTAATTAGTTAAATGTTCAGTTGACAACGAGATACCTGTGAGGAGAATGTTTTTGTTTTTCTTAAAATACGTGAAACAAAACAAATTTAATTGATACTTGTAAATGTTTTTACAACAAAAGTCTGACAAATAATGTTTAATTGGATAAAAGTAAATGAACGACATTTTATTGAATTAAAACAAATTTTGAAAAGGCTTAGTAAATAAACAGGAAAAGAAAACGAGGTTTGTATTTGTTTAATGATGTTAATCATCAATAGTGAAAACAAACGAGCTACGAACACAGAGCTAACAACTGAAACAAAAACAAATTTAATGAAATCAATCTACATAGTACATTTACACAAAGAAATCTTATTTTTTACAGAATAATTAAAACAAATTAATTAACGGTACCCGGCTGGTGTTGTGTCAACGAAAACATTGCAATAAATTGCCAGCGTCTGTTTTTCCGTCCAATTGTGAGACGGGTACTTTTCTGTGCAGAATGAAAGAAGCTATTGTGTAATTTTTCAATCACATAGGTTAACATTAAATAATCTTACGAGGTAGCTTGTTCACTATTTTTAATAAATTGTATGTAAATAACATATTTTCATAGTCAGAGATAAACTCCTAGAAAGCAAGGTATCCTCTGGTACGGGAGCAAAAGAGGGGATTTCTGCACATCCTCGAGCGCGTCAGATTTTCATATTAGGGCTACCTTGGACCTTGTTCCGTACCCCACACCACAAATCAGTCATCCATGTAGATCTTCGCGCTAAGAGGTCCACTAAATTTGTAAAATAAATCGATCAGTGGCCATATTGGAGCGTATAATAGGGTTGTTTACATTTTAATAAACGCACACTGCATTTCAATAATACGGATGATTTGAGTGCAGGAATCACAAACTTGTTATACAAAACCGTTGAAGCCTCGAGCGTGGTCATTTTTTATATAGACAATAGTTCAAGGATAACGTGATAAGTTAATTTCAAATAAATAATCAGCGAACTCTGATTAAGTTCATATGTTACGGTAAATGCTATTAATTTGGAAATTATTTTTTATTATTTTCGAATATTATTAGTAATTTATCGTGTATATTTATTAGTAGAAAATTACTCGTGATTTTGATCATAACATAGATATAAAATGCGTAGAAACGTACAAATAAAGCAACTGAACATGTTCAAAAATGTATTAAATAAAGCAACTGAACATGTTCAAAAATGTATTAAATAAAGCAACTGAACATGTTCAAAAATGTATTAAATATAGCAACTGAACATGTTCAAAAATGTATTAAATAAAGCAACTGAACATGTTCAAAAATGTATTAAATAAAGCAACTGAACATGTTCAAAAATGTATTAAATAAAGCAACTGAACATGTTCAAAAAATGTATTAAATCGTCTGCATGTCAACAAATGTCACATTTCACAACATTCTATTTTTATAATAGTACGTGAAGCGAAAATTTGAACGGAAATATTTTTAAGAATATTTCAAGCACGGAGGTGTGATGCTACTGGGATATTTAAAGTACCTAAGAAGCAGATTCATTTATTATTTGTCCAACTAATCTGATGCCAGAGCATTGTTACTTTTACTAAGAGATAAGAAATCCTCATAACATACCAAAAGTACCTTTGGTGCCAAAACTACCTTGAAAAAGGTACATCATCTACGACGCTCCATACTACACACATCTATCTACTCACAGATTACCTTAGTTGCTTGAAATAATAGTAGTATAAGATATTGTCCGGCCGGTTGGCGTCGTTAGTAAGATACTTGCCTTTCACGCCGCAGTCCTCAGTCTGGATGTCATTATCTATTTAAGTATGTATTTACAAAAGAAATGTAGTATGTGTAATATCATTTTTAATCAAAATAGGCTGGTAACATTTTTTATTCTTTGACTTTTGTACATTATAACATATTAAAATTGTGGGAGTTAGTTAAAAAAAATTGTTTCATATTTTAAAAAAAATTCCAAACATCGTAACGCAACCGCGAGAAGCCTGCCATAATGGTATTTTCTTAATTAAAGGATAGTGAATCATCGTTTAAAAAATTGTAGCTTTGTAACGGATGGGCTGGTCAAATAGTTCAGTACCTCTTGGTCCAAAATCGATCTCGGGGCTTTTCCGTAGTATGTGTTAAATTTATTATGGTGTATCATAAAGTATAAGAGAATAGTATTACAAAGAAGTAATTGAATAGTAATGTGATCTTAGGACTAGACTTATTTATCCCTACTAACCACGAAAGCTACATTCATTTAGAAAGCTTCGAGTTTACAGTAGTAACAAGTAAAAATACCTTAAAAAAATATTTAAGAAGGCAACTGCGTCGTTTTTAATATTCAAGATCCCTGTTGTTATTGCTTTAATCGTTCTTTTTGGGCAAATTTACTTCTAATTATCTTTCATCCTGCAAATCTTTAAAACATAGAGGAATGTAGTCTTCCATATTTTGTTTCAACTATCAAAATGAAAGTAAATTTATTGTTCGTTGAGTACAATGCTATTTTACGAGTATTAAACTTGTAAAAGAATGATGGGCGTAGGAAGTGAACCTACGAATTCTAAAGCGCCCATAACCGACGAGCATGCATGCCTAGCTGTATGAATGTAGAAGCGAGGGAGGTGCGCCAGGATCGCGCCAAAAGGAAATCCATATCTGCCTACACCCCTGTGTAACAGGCGTCAGCACATATTTATTTAATTTAAAAATTTAAATTAATCTGCGCCTCAGCTTAAATATGTTTGGTATAACATCGGATATAGTAGCTTTTAATTATCTGAAAGCTTTGTTTAATGAACCTTATACAAATCGCATTTTCCAATTCTGTATTAATCGTCTCTTTTAACGAACGCGATTATTGCATTTAAAATTAATGTGTTGGGATTGGAATGTACCAAATGACTTCCGGGGATTAAATTGCATTTTATTCAGTACCGATTGTGAAATTATGTTGGTTTTTTTTTCGAGTACGAATAGTGGCGAGGGCAAAACTGCCGCTAACTCTAACTGTACCAGATTATAGGCGCTTTACTCATAAAGATATGCTATGCTACGATCGTAAAGGCTGTGCTACGAAATTATGTGACCGTTTCTGCTGATGCTACGCTATGTAGCGGAGTTAGGTGTTCTACGAATATGCCGCGAGGAAAATGCGCAGCTCGTGCTTTGCGATGTATCGACAATAAGGATGGCACTGGCCGAGGTTGCGGTAATGTTCCTACTACAGGTATTCTGCTCTGCACACACACTACTTACGATCATCCACAAGGCGCATTCCTAACACGCTTTCTTAGCAGGCTTCAATAGTATGCATCCATAGCACGGACCCATAGCACGCATTCATAGGTCGCATACAAAGCACGCACCCATAGTAAAGATCCTTTAACATAAAACCCAAAGCTTAGCTGAAACCATTTAGACGAGTGGTATACAGTGTGAATTAATTAACATACTTATTGCATATAAAACGAATCCACAGCAAACAGCATAGCACATCTCTGTTGAAAAAACGATCTAACACTTCACAACATAGTCAATTAAAAAGACATGAATAGTCTACGGAAGATAAGGTCATAGGTTCGAATCCCATCATTTGATTGTTGTGAGCCATTTCTCGGCACATGTTAAACAAAATAATATTTAGCACAATAGGTCTTGTAACTGTTTTTGTTATAAGAATTTATTGGATAGAATAAAAAAAGCGTCTTTTATAGGTATTGAAAATTTATTGAAAATCAGCACAAAAATAAATCGCAATAAATTGTTCAATTTAAAATACAACGTGAAATTTAATTATAATATTTTTTTCTTCAATTTTAATACATTTAACATATTTATTTTTTTACACATCTTAGATTGGTATCACAACGACCTGCTACATAAGTTTATTTTAAGTGTAATAGCTTAAATTTAATTTGAAATAATTTTATAAAAAATTAAGATCAAAGCTTTACTACATATCAAGAACTTTAAAGGTGCTTTTAATTGTTGTGCATTTAAAAATCTGTAATTGTTTATCAAAGTCACCTTAGGTCAAGGCCAATCACTTGTTGACCGGATTCTCTTTATAGACAGATTTTCTATTATTATTCTTACAGTTTTGTATAGGTAACGAACACTATTTTCTTTATATAATTTTCATTTTCAAAGGTCACTGCACAAGATTTGGAGAACAATTATAATATATATATTTTTGTTTTCGTCACAATAATATTCACAATTTTCTCAATATTTTTTTAATGAAACTTTAGTAAATTTTTAATTATAAAATCTTACTTTAAATGTAAATTATGCTTGAATCTTAAGTTATAGTTATAACACTTTATATTAAATATATTTTAGACATATATTTATATTTTAGATAAATATATTTGTAGACATATATTTAGAGTAACCACAAAATTTGGGGAATACACGCCGTGTTAAGTTTATACTTAAATTACGTCACTTGACTAAGTTAACACTTTTTCTTCGTGTTTATTGCATTTGATAAGCTTTTCATCGTTTTATTTACTTTGAAAACGCCGACGGCCACGAACAACCATACCGCACCGAAAAAAATGACAAAAATATTTAAAATATAGGTTTTTCTGCAAGTAAACTTCATTTTTCTTAGAAGAAAGTGGGGAAAATAGCTAGGGATTACGAATAGACGCGTTTAAAAGACTTCAACGCCCGGGTGACGGCACGGGAAAGAAACCACTGAAATCTTTAAAAATATTGCGACGAACATGGAAAAAAAATGATAGTAACGAAAATTTTTGTTAAGCTTCCCACTTAGATTTATACGGTATGTTGCGCGCTTCAAAACTTCAGCCGCCATCCATCAAACACTTTTCAGAGTCATTAAATGATTTTAAAAATGGATATATTATAGGCTTGTGTCACGAATCATTGAAACAATTATAGAAATTAATGTCAAATTTATAAAAAGCCTTCGTCCTCCTTTTCACTAGTTCTGAATGTTTTATTGTACACGTTTTTTTTTTTGACTCATAAACACACCTTATTTGATCGTTGAATATAGCCATTTCACTTAGGCTAACGTAAAAATACATCAATAATTAAAAGAAAAATATTTTGCCGACAAAATTATCATTTTCACAAATTTGCACGGAACTTACTGCGGAACGCGTCCTCCGCCCGCTAGTAGCTACAAGCAACTATTATCCTGTTGCAGTTTCAATGTTGCCATAGGGCAAGAATTTCCCAACACAGTCGGGAAAATATATCATTTTCATATATATATTTTTTTACATATTATCAGATAAAGATATGGTAAATATTTAAGTACATAGATAAAAAAAAATGAGTAATTATGTATGCCACAGATATAATTTTATTAAGTATTCACGTCGTTTATGTATTGAGTGGAGTTTCCAGTTTCGATATGAGGCCGAATCTGCACCTTATACAGCGACATGTTATATTGCAGTACTCCACCAATATTCCAACACTGCTCGTATCTGGGGTGGTATTCCCAAATACCGGCTTCTTCTATTTGACCGCCTACAACGAAGAGCGACACGAATTGTCAACAACCGAGCACTGATCGGTTTGGCCTTGCGAAGGGACATCGATTCTCTTTGCATTCTACTGCATTATCATTCACCATGAGAAGATTTATGAAGAATTAATCGAAACAATTCCTGCCGCTAAATTTCGTCATCGCACATCACGACAGAGCTCCATCTAAACCACCTTAATGGTTAGCATTCCACAACCCTGTGATTTGAACTGTAGAACTAACCTTGTGGAATGATCTCTCCCCAGCGGTACATCCAAATCAATATGATTTAGGAGCTTTCAAGAAAACGACGTACTCTTAAGCTTGGTTTTTGTAATTTAAAACGTTATTTAAAACATATTACGGGGGTTGTATGATAATGACGATTGTCATATATTTTTTATTAATATAGTATAGCTACTGTTATATCGTCTTTTGCATAATCTATAATAAATTCTCATTACTCGTATTTTATATTAATTATGAGTACAGTTAGAATTATATTTAAACGTGTAAGACTGCATCATTGTGCAGGAAACTAAATCTCATTAATACACTAAACCATGTCAAGCTCATTGAAGAGCTTTAAATATTAATATTTGGCATAAACATAGGGCTTGATATCGTAATTTACTAGTCCTTTTTACTTTTAACAGTAAAAAATGGCATGTAGAAGCTTTTATTAACCTTAATTTTTATATACACAAAATTAGTTAATATTTTTAGCTGTGGTGGTTCAGTTGTTTAGGCCCCGACTTTTTACCCCAGAAAAAGTTGGGAGTTTTGAATTTTAGACTGGGCTTAATAGTTGCGCGAGCGGAGCCCTCCACAAAATCCGTCGCAGGCAGGTCGTAGCCCAACGAAACGCAGTTAGTATTCGTTCTTCGCTACGGTTAGACGCAATTTACATTCGGGAAATCGCGCTCTCGAATCCAATATTTATTTAACTAGTTGTTGTGATATTCGTCAAAGTGCCTCGCGAGTGGGAAAGCGATCCGCGTAGATGGCTGATTACATGTTGCTGTACATTATTTTCTCTCATTTTTTTATTTGTTGCGATAGTTTTGTTTGCGTACTACGTATCTAAGAACAATGAAAATTCAAAAGCGGGGCCTAGTGTTTTCAATTCAGATCAACATTCCTTGCACTAGACTCTCAGTTGTTTTGACTGTCATTTATTACTTCGACGCTCCCTTTCCGTGGAACATACAAATTTGTTAAAATGTATCAGTTTCTTATTATTTTGTCTCTTTGTCCGCAATTATTATAAAAGAAAACGAAATTCAAGTTTTAATTTCAATGTTTTGTTCTGAACATTCGATTTATTACGAATACGTTACGGGTGAAAAACGAACTTCAGAATATCTTAGAAGGAACTCCGATGTTTGGGACAAAATGGGTAAGTACCTTACAAATCTAAAAAAAAAATTATTAAGAAAATAATTGTGAAATTTATGATTAATTAAATTAATTGATAGAAGTTTAATAACTTTACATATTAAGTATAAATATATTGTTCTGCTGTAAATGAGTAAATTAAAAATCCGCGTTGTTTATTACACAAGCCTAGCACAAGAGACCCGTAGCTTCAACCTGTTGCTATAAGTAAGGGTCATTTTTATCCAGTTCATAAAATCGAACATTGCTACTTCATTTATCTATGATTTTTACAGAATTTTCTATTAATATTATTATTTGTTGATACAGTCAACATTCTTCACGAAAAGATTTCTAGTAAACTTTAAAAGATAATTTAAGATTGTCATTATTTCTCGTCCATGAAGGGAAAAATAAGGATCCCTGCTTGTTCAGCGCAATGTTACCAAAACTTTCACATTAAATGGATAATTTACAGTTGCAACAACGTTCATGTTAGCGTCGACACATTCTTTTAATATCAGAAAGACAATTCAGTTTCGTTTCCTCTTTTAAAATCACATTAAATCTCAAAGTTTAATGAATGTGATAGATGAAATGCAATTGGTTGTGTCTACATTTTTTTAATCCCAGAAAGCATGAAAGCAAGGGCTTTAGTTACCAGAGTTTCATTTCTTCCTTAAATTTGAAAGTATTTGTATTTTATCTTGTTTACATGTATAGATGCTTCCTGACGGACATCTTATTGTTTGATAAAATGCAACCGTTTTCATTGGATTGATTTTGGTCACTTTTTTTAGTACAGTAAATATGTTATATATAATATGTTTATTAATTCCTGGCTTCAAAGGTACTATAAGTTTAAGCAGACAACTATGCTTTATAAAGTTTGCGCCGAATTAATATCGAGAAACATGTTCGTAGTGTAAAGGTTGGTGTTGCATAGTTGTTGCTTCTTGTCCATGTTCAGTTCTCAGATTCGGAACGTAAAACTATGTGGAGTATTACAAAAATTAAAAAAAAAATGCTCTTGGACGTCATTGGTGCTATTGTTTTAAACAAAAGTTTTATTTATCTTTACTTTATAAAATCGAGCTTAGTTAAAATAATGATGCATTATTTTTATGTTTTTAAATGAAATTTGCACTACTTATGTTGTTATTTTAATATTATTGTAAAAAATAATATAAAGATTTAATAAAAAATAATAAATTTCCCCCGTCAAGGGGGAAGGGGTTGGGGGGAGCGGGCTGAGGGGAGGAGAGCCAATCAATAACTGTACGGAGGTCAAAGCTGCATACGTCCTTGGCCCGGTGGAAGCTTGCTTCGTCCGCAGCCCACCTTGCCCCTCGCTGAGATTTCGAAAACTAGATTTACAGTTGAATATGTCACCTTGACAAGAGGCAACTATCTTAATAGATATAAATAACTCCAATGTCCAAGGTTAAAGCCCCCCTCTACGACCTGTTGCCAACCACCCCGTATGCCTCGCATCCGGCGTACCTCACCTCACCCGACGCCTACATTGATGACGCACAGCGATACCCCCCACCCCTACGGAACGCCCATTCTCTACCATCAACGCCCACACTATCGACAATGAACAAAGGATTTCATGAAACGTGGAAATATTTCTTTTAATTTACTAAGAGGACGGAAAAAAATTGTTTTACTCTATATGTTTAAATTACAAATTTCTTTAATTTAATTAAAATCATATCTTTTTATGATTGTGAACTTTTAATATAAAGACTTTAAATTTAAACATACTAAATAATTTTTAAATCAACTGATTTTTTGAAGTAGGTAAATAATTAATAAAAAAGTTTATTTCTAAATTATAAATATCCAATTTATAAATATGCGCTCGCGCCCGTAACTGCGTACTGCCAGTGGGGTAAGCAGGGTTTCCTTGGCATCCTGGCATTATTATTAAAAAACTTAACAATTTAAAATTACACATATCTAAAATTTATTTATATTCAATGTCGTCTTAATATTTCATCGTCATTATTTCCCTGCTCTTTTCCGTGTGCGCTCGTGTGGGGTCGGCACAATATTATTGTAGTCCAGTATGGACTACAATAATAATATGGTTTAGGTTTTGGGTACAGTTTTTACGGCCAGCCGCTTGCCTATTTGTTTTACATTGTTATTACCAATTCTTTACTCTTATTCTTCTTTTTCTCCCTGACCTTTTCCCACTTCTTTACGTGGTTTCGGAACAGTGCGACGGTAGTCCATTCTGTTCTACTTTGGCTAATGTTTTTTACGGCCGTCCGCCTGTCGCGTCCGGCGTCCTGCCTAATGCCAACCCTACTCGGGCGTATTATAATTTTTCGTATATTTCCATTTATTACGGATATTAATGTACAATGAGTTGAACGAGTCTGAGAACTTAGTTTTAAGAACAACAAAAACTTTTGAGTTTTATTGAATATAGAAGGATTAAGAGGATAAAGAATTAAGAAGGATGATGCATGCACCCGACCACAATGAGTATTAATAACTCCATCGCGATTGCGTCGCACCGTCGTCGTTTCTAATTGACAAAAGAGAGACAGACAAATTAATAAATTATTCTTAAAATATCTTGCCTTGATATATCTCAGACATTCATACCATGTTATCATTAGGAATAAACTTAAAAATTATGTTAATCATTAAATTTTAACTGGATTAAGAAGAACTATATACCTTTAAAGTTTCTCTTAAGTGAATTTTGTTAGTCCTTTTAAAATTTATTTGGGATAAATAATTGTTTAAACTAGAACGAAACGTGTTAAATTAATTTTAATACGATGAAATTACAAAGAAAGTGGAATTCTAAAAATTGAAGACGTCACAAGTATACATTTAATTATTGAAACATCAAAACTTCGACGGGCTGTCATGCCCTCTGCTGTAATAGTATGATTCAAACCGTAGGCAATTATTAAACAGTTAATAGTCCTATCAATGTGATTGGAGCCACCCCTAATAATTACGATTGTTAGTCCTAAGTACTTTTGCCTTTAGCTTACCTATTTTTAAAAACCAAGTATTGACTAACTGAGGCTATACGATCGCGTGTGGCACCTTATTCGATAGCTAATTACATACGCGGTGTCTTTCACCGCACCAATTAGGGGATTTCCCCCTTGAGTTGTCAACTTAAACGACCCGAGCATATAATTTAACTAATCTACTATGCCATTATTTTATTCGCCATTCTTTTTCATTTATCTTTTGAACTACATTTGGTCTTTAATTTGAAAATATATTTCGTTTTTAAAAACTTTGACAAACGGTTTTTTTTTAATTTTAGCTTACATTAGTATACATTCTTGATACCTGGCATTTCCAGAATCGCAATACGACATATTTATTATTCAGTTTAAGGTTTAACTACGTACTTTAAGAGATTTGGATTATTTATTCGTATCACAACCTCGAGTGCATCCAACTTTGATGAATAGCGCGACTAGTACACTCACAATTGGTTTAAATTAATTGCATCTTATACTGGGAGATAATTAACATGTGAACTATAGAGCGTCTGAAATAGGTCTAATTATTTAGTTGAATTACGAATAAACCTCTTATCTGTCAAGACTTTTAATTATTTACAAATTTTGTATATTAAACATAATGATTAAATAAATACTGAATACAAATTGTCTTCATTTAGTATTAAAATATCATTCAATGGAACCTAAAAATAACAATTTATTTTTCATTTTAGTTCAAGGTTCATCAGGTACGCCTTACCAGAGCCACACTTCTAGACTTAAGGCATTCTTGGCTCAAAAATTGGGATTAAGCTCAGCCGTTTCGAGAATATTAAAAAGCCCAAGCGGCACTGGAAGTAAAAAAAAGAAAGGGAAGAAGAAACAAATTACTTTTGTTGAGCCACACCAGCTACCCAGAGTAGGCTCGTTGGAATCTCCATTACGTTCTCCGATAAGTATCACCAGAGGCACCCAAACACCAATAGAATCACCGCAGAAGATAAAAGCTTATAATAGAGAACCTTCACCAGAACCCGGACCTTCACATGGCTATCCAACGCCAACTAAGATTCGCGTGAAAGGCAAATTTCCTCAATACGCCGCTTCCGAACGTTCATTGTCCGAAGCTTCAGAAAGTTCCTATGACAGACTACTGAGTCAGCTCTCAAAACACCCAGACAGGCATCTCTTCGCCTTAGCCGTACCCATAGATTCAAAGACAGGTACACCTTACTTACGACCACGTAGCAAATCACTAGAGGCGTACAAAAACTACCTGAGTTACTCGTCCCCTCCATCACCAGCGCCATTAGAACCTGGAAACAGTCGCAAACCATCATTCACATTTGTTTATAGACAGACTTATGAATTCGAAGATCTGTCATCAGAGAGTGACGACGATAGTTGCAGAGACTTATCTTCTAGATTTAGTAGCCTCTTTAAGAACTACAAAGAATACGAAAATATCCGCGGAAGGTTGTGCACGTCAGAGCCATACAATATAAACTCGCAAGACTACTACCCGGACTACCCCGACGAAGAAATATACTACTATAATAATTTTAGAACAAGATCTACAATGAATCCTCTAGAAGATCACGAAAGAAAAGTTGTTATTGAGTTTTGTCACCTGTTGGAGAAATCAAAGCAGCTCTTCAATGGCTTAAGGTGAGTTTTTAAATGTACTGTTCTAAAGAATACATAGTTTTGGAGTGATATATTTGAATTGATAATCATTTTTGCTCAAAAGGGTCTGATTAACGTACGAGCCTATATCGCGGCTATATCGCTCGTTGGTAAAACTAGTCGACGTATCATTGCAATACCGCAGATTAAGGTATCGACATACCTGGCTCGCGGCTCGTGCTGTTTGTCTTTTGTTTTTTATTGCTGATCCGTGGTGATATGGCTTGAGGGTAAAGGCACTGGTATAGGCTCGTACGTTGATCAGCACCAACTAGCCGCGAGTAAAACTGTTCAAACTAGGGGATCCAGCCCTTAACAACCATTTCCGAAATACTATTAAATTTGTTTTCTCTTATTTATAATGAAATTAAAAAAATAAACATTGTTCTGTCTACAGAATCTACGTATCTATGTATTCTTTATGTTTGATCAATTTTTATATATTTGTATGTTTTCTATTTAAAATATATTGATGTATCTCATAACCAAAATACCAATTTCCACAAAAAAAGTCCGTCCGTCTGAAGAGTAGTAGAGCTCGCAATAACAACATCTGTAAGACGAATGCAGATGACCATGGGTGGCGATCACCTGATGTAGGGTGTACCACTTGCTCGTTTACCACTTTATCTTAATGTTTATGTATGATAATGCTATTCGAATTCTAAATATCTCGTCCACGAATGTGCCTGATTAGCGGGCAGCAGGAAGAGGGTACGGCGGTCCCTGCCGGCTGCTCAAACTGCCGGAGCGTGATAACGACGACCACTATGACAAGAGTTAAGCGACCAAGAAGAAATATCTCGATCCACAACTAGTATTAGTGTTATTTCATAAGAAATATTATAAATATTTATATTTTTTTAAACAGGGAACTCCCGCAATACGGGCATAAACAGTGGCATTCCTATTTCGGGCGTACTTTTGACATTTATTCTAAACTATGGAAGTTTCAACAACAACATCGCGGTGTCCTGGACGGGAAGTATGGGCTGAAAAGATGGCAGATTGGAGAGATCGCGTCGAAAATCGGACAACTGTACTATCATTTTTAGTAAGTATCCTAGACCTTTCGAAAAATATTCCGACTTGTATTTCGTCGAATAACAAAAACCTTGTTGTTTATACAGCCTACGCACAAGCGAAACTGGCTATTTGAGTGAAGCATTTTCCTTCTATTCTGCAATACGGGGCCGCAGCTACTACACTCAGGCGTGCAAGGAAGATAAGTGTGAACTGATGGTGAAGAAGCTACGATACTACGCCAGATTCATTGTCGTTTGCCTTCTCCTCAAGAAACTAGCGCTTGTACGGGACTTAATTAAAGAACTTGACAAACAAATTATTGAATACGGTGTCACATACGACCCAGACGACCAAATTGAATGGACAGTGGTTATGAATGAAGTCAAAGCCTTTATAGTCGCAGAAGCTGCCGTGACAGTCTTACACCCAGACAACTACCCCATTGTGCTCTCTCATAGGTAACAGTATACTTGTATTATTTTTTAATATATTTTATAGCGGTCTATTACTTAGAATAGCCTGATGCAGGCTGAAGATGATGATGAAGTCAATGAACGTTATGAGACATAATGATGATACAATTGAAACTGATCTTTTAATTAAAATATTATATTTTATATTTGTTTAAAATAGGAGACTAACAGTTTTTGTAATCTTGTTATTTTTCAAGACTTAATATCATGTGCGTGCCACCTCCGGAACGACCAACAGCCTCATCTCTAACACTTCAAGAAGCCGTCATAGTGGGAAGCATATCGCAGCAAGTCAAATTCTCAGAATTAACGATGGACATGTACCGGATCTTACAAACCCTAGAATGGGAACCGACTGGGGAAATGCCGCAAGTATACAACGAATCGCCGAGACATCGGTTTACTGCGCCACCACATATTAGTAAAGGTAACCTCAATTAAAATGCGCCAGTAACATTTGTGACTTCTATGTTAGACGATTACACGTATACGATTTAGTATTTTCGTAGTGGACGATTGGAAGTCGACCATATCCTTTGGATAAATAAAAATAGCCAGCGCACATTTCTGCTTAACTTATAATTTCAGTTGTTGTGTTATTGATGCCAAAGTAGGTAAAAACCGAAGAAAAGTGTTTCGCTTCATACAACAAATTAAAATTGACATATTTTTATATTTCCGCTTACACAACACAACACACACACTCACACTCAGTCAC
>JWHW01029600.1:127644-163184 GCA_000931545.1 Papilio glaucus | reverse complement strand
TATCGCTATAAGCCGAGAAGGAGCACCATCTCCCTTCAGGGTTAAGATAAACCCGTATAACATCGACGACTCATATGATTCGTGAATCATTCAGTCGTCATCGCGTTGAGAATAGAAACGTAGATCAGTATCGCTTTAAGCAGAGAAGAAGCACCTTCTCGCCAGCCTACTTTTTAACTGTATATATAGATATCTTAAAATTATTTATCTTTCTTATGTTGCTCAGAATAGACCTGGTATGGGCGCCCAGTAAAATATGAAGTTGTATGACAGTAGCTGTATGAAAATTTATCTTATTTATTATATGTATATTATATTTATCTTATTTAGTATATTATAAATTGCACATAAAGAATTGGTTCTTATTAGTTGTAAATATTCACTATTATTACTTTTCATCGTGATGCTAGATAAGTAGAACTAGTATGTAAAAATTGTATTTACAACGAGTTTTATGCATCTAATCAAGACCGGTATGTCTGACTTATTGTGTATTTACTATACATTTAAAAGTATATAACACTTTTATATGTACGGTAACTTATTATAAGTCACATACTCGTCTTGATTTGATGTATAAAAAGATTTGTGAATAGAATTTCTGTTTATTACATTGTAGTAATTATATTAATACTTATTTTTGAGAGTGACGATACACCTAAACAACTTCATAGAACCCTCAGTAATGACTTTTGAAGCCATTGGTTCAAACATGTCACAAGATCCTATGACAAGTATTGCTTATTACATTGTACACCTATTTTATGCAGACAAATGAAATACCTTTCGGGTCTTGAACCTGTAATATCCTTTGCACTGTATGGTCGGGTTCAGTTTCTCCCATGACCATCTTCAGTAGAAAATTGTACACCCGTTGCTGGTCAAAACTTAAAAGAATTTTTGTAATTGTAGTGTTATAATTTAAGGTTTTTTCCCCCGTGCTGTTTTGGAATCCGAACCACATGCAAATTTAGTCAATGTTCCCGTGCATATTAAAATGAATTAAATGAAGTGTTTGACAACAACAGCAATAAACCATACGAACGGCAAGTACTGCAGCTTTAAAGTTCCCGAACAGCACGGGACTTGTAAATATTGTGAATAGTAGGTTAGTCGGAAGGAGCATCGAAGTGAGTACAATCCAGTTGTAAGCGATATACATACCTAGTCTTGCCATAAATACTGAAACAAAAGAAAATTTTCTATTGCAAATAACATTTATTACTTTTATAGTGTTTTAGTTTTTTTAGTTTAATACATAAATATAAAACAATTTAAAATATAAAAAGCTTATTTGAAGTGGTTGCAATACATTCCTTTAAACGTTGAGCCCAGTTATCAATAGCTTTATGACCCGGCGCCGAGTCTTGCGGGAAGAACTTTCTCATCCGTAATTAAAAAAATTCTGTGACCTCCCTTTGCGTACCGCTTCAGTAGTTATTTCTTTTTTAAATTATCAGTTAAGAATTGACCAGTACGTCTCTTATAGGCTGCAAGTCCTAAGTCGTCTTTTAAAATACGTGACATAGTTCTAGGTGCTATCTTCATCTCCCAAGATAAAATCTTTTGCTTTCGGACAGGATTTCTTCGAATTCTTTCCCTTACTGCGTTGACTACCTTTTTCGTACGAACCCTACGTGGACGGCCAGATCTTTTTCTGTCACAAACAGAGGAGGTCTTAATGTACCTATTAATAGCCCGGTACACAAACATTTTACTAATACCAAGTATATGTAGAGTTTTAAAAATTGCATTTGGCTCCATACCTACTTTGTGTAACGCAATCACAGCGATTCGGTTCTCTTTATCATCCCACTTCATTTTAATATCGCAAAATATTGTACAATGTATTGGCGCCAAAATGAGAATACTCGATGAACAATCATAAAAATGACAGATTCCAAATTCAAATGTAATATTTTGTTTATTTTTATTTGTAACAGTATTTATGGCCAGACTAAGTATACTTAGCATAATTAGCTGTAATGACCTACCGGTCTATGCGGCTATTAAACGCACAAGTAATATAAGAACAATAAGTGCGTGTATGTGCAGAATGAATGAGTATGTTACGTAGGGATTTTATTTATTTATTATTTTAGGACTCTTCTTGAGTATAATTGTGTGGGTGCATGTATTTACATACTTAATGGTTTCTTATATTTACGAGAATACTACAGTTCCGTATAAATCTAAGCAAAAATAATAACCGAAAATAAGAGGGTACTTCGCCGGAAACTTTGACATTGGGACGTCACAGATCTGAGTCCCCCCACCCCAACTCATCCCCCCGCGATTACTGTAAAGTACTACTTATTGCCAAATATACTTATTGCATATATGTGTAGTATTCGCGTAAATATCAAAATATAGAATATTTGTAGTTGTAGTATTATAATTAAGGTTTTTCTCCCGTGCCGTTCTGGAATTTGAACCACATGCAAATCTTGTCAAGGTTCCCGTGCAAATCGTTAAATGAAGTGTTTGTTTTCGGGTTAATACAGGTCCGGAGAAATGGTTGATGGTGTTGTTTCTGCATTTCATGTGTTGCACGATAGGAACGGCAAATATTGCATTGTTTTAAAGTTCCAGAACGGCACGGGACTTGTAAATATTGTACATACGTAATAGGTTAGTTGGAATGCGCATTGATGTGAGTACGATCCGATTGTAAGGTGAGCTCCGGACCTGCAAGATGGTTAGATAGTAAGTTAATCTATATAGTATAATTAGCTGCAATGATCTATCGGTCTATGCGGCTATCAAACGCACAAGTAATATAAGAACAATAAGTGTGTGTATGTGCAGAATGAATAAGTACGTTATATATGGATATTATTTATTTATTATTTTAATCCTCCTCTTGAGTATATAAGTTGTTATATATTACGTTCTACACTTATATTTTTGTAACAAATGTATATAAGTGATCACATTTATAGACACATATTCGAATAGCATTCTCACTCAATACAATCTAATTGTTAGCTAGACGTATTAAAGATTTCATTATCATCATTGTAGTAAAAAATCATTATATAAATCATTTATCTCTGATAATCTGGCGCTAATAATGACAGCTTAATACTTACTTTATCGTGTTTTTCTTCTATGTATTAGGATTTTAATTTTATATTCTAACTGGGTGTCCATGAGACAACTCATTTTTTTTATTGAATATGTTTTGTGCGTTTGCCTAGCTTTGCGTTCATTTTAAATTAAATTTTGGCGAATTATTTCGACTTGAAATTTGTGTAATTCGTTTCTGTGAATGGTGGACATTTGTTTTGCGAAAGTGTAATTGGTCAACAAACGCACATTTTAAACTATGTATAGGAGGAACCAGGTGAATAGTAAAAATACTAATAAATACCTACCTATTCATGAAAACATTCATTAAATTTTGATGTACATACCTAAAGAAAAATATGAAAGTTATTATGTAAAATATGCAACAGTTAATACATATATAGGTCTACAAAGATATATATAATACTGAAGTTTATAAAACCGTTAAAGTTTTCAGATATTTATTTTATAAAATGTAGCTTCTTGTACCCATAAAAAAAATACAAAATCGAACAAAAAAATCCCTTTTGCACTTCTTCGTAGCTTCTTTCGCATATTTTGAAAATCTTCATTCTTTATTCTAGCAGAATTACAAAACGAACATAGTTTTACCATGGACGTCATGCAGACCGGCTTTAGTCAACAACAGTGTTGTATCACGACACTGTATCGTAATATCACCGCCATTATCACCTTCATCAACTTTAAGCCGGTCCAGCAAACAAAAACAACAAAAAAAAAGTAGAAATAACATTATCAATGTCTATGGTTTTGTATCGCGTATCCATTTACTTGATCATATTCGCTTCATTAATTCAGTTAACGTGATTCATATTGCAATCATTGTTCAGGCACCAAATTAAGAAACAATTGATATGTCTATTAATAAAATTTAAACTCGAAAATAGAAAAATCATTTCATTAATTTTCAGACGTATCATTATCATGCATTGTCATAATGACATATTTTTCATGACAGAATTATTATAATTTTAATCTTTGTCAATTTAAATAAGTTTTTAAATTATTTCAAATGTAATAATTTATTATATGTTCAAGTTACTTTCGTCCTTCACTATTCTATATCTATTTTATATAATAAACTAATTAATAACGAAGTTCAATGTGTACACTACGTATTCAATACGTTGATTATAGTTATAAACACAGAAAAATATAACGATTGTTAATAAAAACGAAATCATATATTTTGTTATCACGCAATGCTTTATTCAAGATTCGACAATACAATTAAAAATGTTATTTATGTATATAAATATTTAAAAAAGAGAAATATATTTGTATAAAAGCTTTAAACTATGTATAACATATATATTTTTTGTCACGTCTTTCACAGGTATATTAACGAATGTTTTATCAGTGTGATGTTAATTTTTTTGCAATTAAATACACATGTTATTAGAGTTATAAACAACCGTTACTTGTATATATTTACGTTTCAATTTTAGCTGTTAAGAAAGTTGAATTTTATGCACAAGTTTTTTTTTCAACAAATTTTTTTTTTATTTTTTATGCGATCTAGAAATTTTTAAAAATCTGTTATAAATTGATATCATTTGATGATTATTACATGCTTTAATAATTGATAACATAACTATGTATTTGAATCTGCAACGTGAATTTAAATCTAATTTTGAGTTAATACTAGTCGAGTATTGTTCTAGTCACGCATTCTACTCTAATAACATTTGTAGGCTACAATGGCAAGCCTTCGCGTTTTTTTTTAATAGTTCTAAGTAAAATTATGTTTATTACTTGTTTAATTATGTTAATATTAAATTTATTGATCGTTAATTATTTATAGTTAATATATGTACAAAAATGTTATGTTACGACGTACCTAATTGAATAACCTTATATACTATGATTATAATGAATGAAACATTATGACTAAAATACATAATAACAATGTTGTTTCTTCAGTTTCATCACGTTACTAATTTATTATCATATTTATGTAATTTTATTGACATCTATCAATTACATTAAATCCATTTTCACCGCCATAAGTCTGTATTTTTATTCATTATTTTTCAAACCCTAATACGAAATTGTTTATATCTACATCAAGAAAAACTCCGAACAATAATTTCAATTAGTTGAGGATTTTTGATAAAACAGCATAAAATTATATCAATTGAAGGTTTTAATTAACTATTTTATTAAAAATTAAAGAATTTTTCGAAAAAAAAAACCCGCTCCATAAGGCAACATCTCCCTTATGGAGCTGGTTTTTTTTTCGAAAAATTTCCTCTTGGTCTTAGATCTGGCATAAGAAATTTATTATGCCCTCATAAGTGGGTTGAAATCGGCGGTCAGTCGCCAACGGCTACTTACGCTAGGATTCAACCTGATTTTTTATAAATAATGCCAGGGTTCCGTACCATTATGTATCAAAATCACGTTTGTTGCATTGGGATATGTTTTAAATATTCATTTTATTCTGTTTTTAGTATTTGTTGTTATAGCGGCATAAAAATACACCATCTGTTAAAATTTCAACTATCTAACTATCACGGATCTTGAGATAGAGCCTGGTGACCGACGGAGGGACAGCAGAGTCTTAGTAATATGGTCCCTTGGGTACGGAACCCTATAAGATTAAATGGTAAAAAATATATATATTTACGATTTTTGTTACCACGGCTTGTTGAAATTCCTGTACCGATTGTGGCTTATAGAGGTGCAGTTTCAAGTTGAATTCGGACAGTAGTTCTGGGTCCCCAAAACATCTGAAGGCATGTGCGTGGGCAACCTCGGCGGGCCTGCACAGACACGTTTCACCTGCTCTGTGGCCCTCCTTGGTTTCGATAGTCGTGGCCTAGTCGTTGATATAGTGGTTGCCTCAAAGTTTGTTACCCATTATTTGATTGAATTAATGATGATAAATGAATGAACGTTAAAATCGTTTTATACAAAAACCATGTTGTTCTGAATTTTAAAAAAGTGAGAAACTAGGTTTAGTGGCCGTCTCCTTGACTTGAAAAAATCCGATCCTGTGCAAAAACTGTTTCTCGAATAAAACAAATCTGAGAAATGTATTCTTGATCGGACTCTTAGTTTACTCACAGTTTCTTGCACCTTTTAAAAAATTTTCAAAATAAAAAATAAAGGACTAAAAAATTAGATACAATAATATCACTGTAAAGCATTGTTAGTGTAGTATATACTAACAAAATTATAAAAACTTGATTGTACGACCTTAGGTATATAATTTAAAAAACAAATAAACCGCGTAAAGAATTACGTACAAATTGTAAGTCTACAGTATTCAAGCGTCTGGAGTGAATGTAAATTTAACAGTCACGATGTGAAGTCGCAATGCGTAGATGTCGGACCGACTTTAACTAATATATTTGGACGAAAATCAATAACTGGTAAGAATTTTAATATTTAACACTAGATATATCAAAATAGCTCAATATTTTCTTAAAACAAAACAACACTCTGCTTGTGTCTTTTACTTATTTAACATTTAAGAAAATCGAATCAGTATTTTCACTGGTGACGCGAAATGCTAACCGAAAATACATTCATGCTCAATTTTATATTTAGCACGGTAGCCCCGACTGCCACGAAGCGGCCAGTTGAACGGAGATTTTGTACCGATCGCTGATCGTTTACAAATCTATAAAATATTGTTGAGTGAATTGTCTATCTATAAACAATAATTATCGCAAAGGTTAACTATGCTCGCTCTCTATGCAGCCTGAGTGACTCAAGGTAATTCCCTGTTACTAATCCAAAGTAATTTGTTGGCCAGTGATGATAATATACAACATATTCACACCTATTTTCATACTCGCCCACGCAAGCCTAACGTGTTTTCAGTAGTTGCAGCTAGCTTTGTGACGATATGTTGTGTTCTTCGTTTGACGGTGACGTTTTTGCTGGGTTCGTGTGAAATCAGGAAAACGCTGAGATTTGTATTTTAAAAGCGGTCTATGAACGTCGGCCGATCGTGCATTTAAATTTGTGTACCTGTTTGTTAACGTTAGTTTTTATCTAAACATATGGAATCTGAATTTTCAACAGATAAAGAAAGCGATTTACCGCCAGTGCCGCTAAAAACTTATCAATGGGAAGATTTACGAAGAGCGCGTGAGGCTGGGGCTTACCCTTGGACCCATTTAATGAAGCCGCCGTTGGAAGGAGAAATAACAGCGGAAGATATAATAAGGGAGACAACGCCTAGGAGAAGCATGTCTCGTGAATTATCAACATCCCGAACACATTCACCAAGTGATGGGGAAGCACAAAAGATTTTAAATCTTAACTCTTCTCCAGGGAGTAGTAGAAAACATGGCGAAGAAGGTGAAGACGGTGGAGTGCAAATACCTAATTTTTCCAAGGAAATTTCTTTGGATTCAGAGGACGATTCTTTGAATCAAACTATAGTTAATGCCAGAAAACAACCGGAAAGTCACACAAGCTCACATTTAGTGCCACCAATTGATATACCAAAAAGTGTGTCCCCAAAAGGCATTTTAAAACGTAGAGCTCAAGAGCAGCAATACAATATTGGTGTTTCAGAAACGCGAGAGAAAACAAAATGCTGCCATCCACTAGTCAACAAGATAAAACACTTAGCTGATAAAACATTGCATAAATTGGAGAGAACAGAATGTGAAAAGTCCCCATTGTCAAAAAGGAAGAAAAATGAGGATGGCCAAGAAATAAGACAGTTAAAATCTTCTCCTGGAGCTGTTCGAAGACAAAAGTTTAGTGCAATTAAATTAGGAGATTCTGACGAAATGAGTAAAACAATGAGCGTAGATACACCTCCATCTATAAAAAAGAAGGAACATATTTATGAAGACATAGAGGAGTCTAAATACAATGACAATGAATTACTTCAATCGAATAGAAAAATGGACTATAGTAGAAATGGCCAAGAAAACCATTTAGAAAGCGACCATGTCGCAGAAAATAAGTCAATAGCTTCCCACGATCCCAGTTTAGTTATGGAAGACAACCATGCTTCGAATGTAAATGATGAAAAGATAATGGAAAAATTACATATAAAAGATAACACAAAACGGAAGGACAAAAACCTGGATGATATGGATACTGAAGATTTAAATGTGGATGAAATTTTTCACGAACAGTTGGAAGGAAATAGATCAGCCAATGATTCTCCGAACATAACTATTACAGAAATCACAGAGGATAATCCTGAACATAATATTGAACAGTCCGATACCATACCCATCGAATCTTCACCTAGTCCAAGTCCTCGTGAATTTCAAGAGAAAGGAAATGATGTAAAAATAGTTGACAACGAATGGTCTAAACCTAGCAGGTAAATTAAAAAATATATTTTATTTTTATCTCTATTCATTCTTTTGTTCTATATTTTCGTGTGTTAGTATGACATAACATTGGCATTACAACACACGCAAAGCGAATGCGCTGGCTTGTCTCTGCCTGATAAATATAGCTCTATACGCTCGTCTTCCTGTACGTTCAGTAAGCTCTTTAAAATTGTCATCTACGATCAGTGCTCGCGGCTGCTTTCATTCCGGTGATTAGTTCATTTACAGACCGGCTTTCACAGACACGTTTACCTAATGATTCATAATCTTCAATAAATGTTATCAGCGTCGTTTATTACGTAAATTCAGTTAAAATATGTCTTAAACTTAAAGCGATTTTACGCCTCGGTACAATTTAGTAATGAGCAAGCTTCGACGATGGACATCCGAAGGTGGCACTCCTTTAGAAAAACCTGTGATTCCTACGCGAGAGGGCAGTGTTCAACTGTTTACGCCAGAAGTACGATGTGCTTGTCAGTTTTTTCAATGTGATTCACTATTGCCCGAGAGAGTAAATCCAGTTGGCACTAGACCGACTTCGCGAGCTAGTAATGTTATTTCAAATTTGAGGTAAGTTTAGTATTCACAGTTATGCAGAAGTTTTACGACTAATATTACGATCTGCAAAATAAATTTAAAGCCGTTTGAAATGGCTTGCCCGGCGACTGCTGCGGCTAAATGGAGCACTGACGGCTGGCCTAATTGTGACGAGAGTTACGCGTTGGTACGTGTGCCATTTTAAAATATAAGTTTCAACATATGTGACGAATTTACTATGCGCGATTGAACTTTAGTTTTTTTTAATGCTAAGCGAATTTTATCAAATATTGTTTTGAAAATATGTGTTTAATATTTTTTTGACGTTGCGAATGTATTATCTATATAAATATTATAATAAGTATCTAAATAATATATCATTACAAATTTCAGTGATCACGAATATGAAATAATAGAAAAACCACCACCCAATATAATTTATACTGCTCCAAGCGTCGAGGAGAAGCCGAAAATGGTTAAAACCGATGAGGAACTATCTAGTACAACTTCATTAGAACGGAAATATTTGCAACATACATCTGATGAAGATGAGCAAATAGACGAAAAAGAAAGCGACCAGAAAAGTGACGACCTCATGAGCGCTGAAATTCTCCAAAAAAATATAGAAGAGCGATTTTTTGTAAATACTCCATCTACAGTTTCAAGAACAGAATGTGAAGTAAGCACAAGTCAAGTCGACTCATCTGCTTTAGAGCAGTTACCATTGCAACGTAGTAAACGGTCGAAAAACAATGAAAACCTTGATAAAAAAATCCAACAACGTATTATAGACGGAACAGGCAAATTAAAATCGCAAGCTGGAAAATTAAAGTCAAAAATACAAAACATAAAAGCTAAGAAATTTACTAGCTCCGAAAAAACAAAATTTAGCCTTCCAGAACGCCCAAAATTCAAACTGCCTGATCGCCCAAAAATAAATTTCCCTGAAAGACCAAAATTCACATTTCCTGACCGTAGGAAATTCAGTCTTCCTGAAAGGTCAAAATTCAAAAACTTTAACCTGCAAGAAAAGTTCAGCATTGGTGATAAGAAGAAATTCACATTTCCAAATCGACCTAAATTTACTGTTCCCGATCTATCGAAAATAAAAATGCCCGAGCGACCAAAAATAAATTTTCCAAGTTTAGGTAGAAAAAAAGAATATAAGCTTGATACGACTGTTACTGAATCCAGTTCCGAAAATATGCAAAATGTAGCGACAGTAGACTTTGAAGTTAAAACCTATCCAAGATTTTTCAATAGAAAAAAGAAATCGGAATTGGCAAAAACATCTTCCTCGCCAACATTAAATCGAGAAGATACACCTCCACCGACATTTACTTTTACCCGAGTGAAAAAGAACAAGGAAGAATCTTCTTCATACATTCCTGACAGTCCAGAGCAACCACGGGAATACGGTAATATTGACAATGAAAATAGTTACTGCAATGGTCAAGAAAGCAGAAAACAGTTCGAAACTACTTACGATTTTGACAAATTAAGTCCCGAATATATGGATGAAGACATTGAAACAGCTATCATAAAAGAATCACGAAACGCAGCCTCCATTCCTGACATGTCAAACCAAGAATTCACACATATAAACGAAATAAATAATGACGAATTTTTTGTACGACCGAGAGGAATTTCGCGGGAAAATATTCAAGTTAGAGAGTACCTTAGTGACGAAATACGACAAGCATTTAATATTCCAAAGAACGTGCTTGCAAGTATGGACGGCGATACAGAGCTTCACGACGAGCATATGTATGCTAACGAAGAGGAAACTGATCCAGAATTAATGATAGACGAAAACGAACCTATACGATATTCAACCGAAGACCTAAATGAGAGGGATGATGGATATTACACATTCCCACCGATCAGACCATCTAGAGCGAAACGAAAGAAAAAAGAAACAGAATCAATTAAATATATCGACGATAGTGTCAACGCAAGTATACAGTTTAGCGAAGCAGATTTAACCCTTCCGGATGACCAAATTGTAGCAGCAACCAATTATTGTCCAGAGTTCACACGACTAACTGATCTGCGATCTGTGCACGAATACGCAAATGACGATGTTATCGAATATCCAGAGAACGTACCTGTACAATCGCAGACTCTGCCTATGCCCCCCAAAAGAAAGAAGAAGTTCTCAAAGAAAGATCTTAAACATTCTTCATTGAATGATTTTAAGAGTTTAACACCGACTGAGCTGTGGGAAGAGCGCGAGGAACAACCAGACGATGTAAGTATCGTGTGTATTCAGTATTGTCTTAATTTAATAGCAATAAAGCTTCTAGTAATAAAATCCACTAGCTTGTATATAAAAACAACTTACAATAAATAATCTGGACAGGAAGTAGTATGTAATGCATGTCGACAGAGGACGACCATTTGTATTCTATCTACCCCACCCCATGTGGTTTAAAGGTTATTTATAGATATAAAAAAAATCTGTATAAAATTTTTTGAGTCAATTATTATCTAATGATTACAAAAACCTCAAATATTAATTGCAAATCAAAAATATATATTAAAAGATACTTAAGCGATCTAGGATTCGAAATCACAAATATCTCTTGCTAAATTTGCACTGTGAATATACTATACGTTAGATGTTTGTGACGATTTATTTAAAATTACATTTTATAAATCGCATAAATTTGAAGCGATCATCAGTTTTGGCTGGCTTCCAGTGTATTCGTTTACTTTGGAACGATCCTACGTATTTTGAGATGCGCCGCTCTATCCGATTGTTGACCCAGTTTTAACTCATAAATGAACAGCTATAACCCAATAGTTCAAGATTCAAATGGTTATTTTTAAACAACAACAAGGTCGCAGTTAAATGATATTTATGGATTTTCATGATGAAAATAAAATTTCGTCAAATTTAAATTTACGATTTTTTTTAATTAATAAGATTTTTTAGAAAAACTAGCAATTTCTTATACGTACTTGAACACAAGCGGGGATTTCCGTACATCCTCGAGCGCGTCATGTCAAGCCGCGCGCTAAGGCTAGCCCATTAAATTTGTATAAGTGTGTATACACGTTAATAAATATGCATTTCAATAAACTGACTAAGCGCGGTGCAAGGGAGTGCACAAGGGGATCACAAACTTATTTTACAAACCGCCTGAACATCCTCGAGTGTTGTCATTTTTTATTTTATTTTAAACAAAATAGTTCAAGGATGACGTGATAAAATATTTTGACGATTACAACAAGCCGATGTAACTAGAATAGGTCCCCATGACGCTCAAGGACGTAGAAGTTTAGCATCGCAACTCTTCTAGGATGTTCTAAATGCAAGCAATAAAGAGTTTTTTCATATTTTAATATGAAGTTTTTTGTCACGTATACATATCGTGGCAGAAACTTGTTGATATAGAGTGATAACTGGTTGACTTCAATAATAGTTTAAACATCAGATTATGTTATAACTTGACTTGTTTTTGGTCATTTGATAAATTGATACTAATCATATAACAAAAACAAAACTGACTATAAACATATTAAGGCAATAGTAAATAACGTAAAAAATTGGAACCATAAAATTGATAGGGTATATCCCTGTAATCAAATTAACGATATCATTTTTCTTAAATTATATATACGTTTCAGATTGTTGTTTATCGGACGGAACATGAGTACATCGTGCCACCGACAGAACCGACCGTAACAGAACAGAGCCCTGTAGCACCCAGGCGAAATCGTTCTAGAAGCTCGCGCGGAACATCACTTTGCGATGACGATCGCACATCCCATGGAGCAGAATCGCTTATACTAGATACTCAATTATCGCCTACTGGTGATATTAATATTCAAAGAGACATAAGACAAGAAAGCCCGGGATACGCGACGGTGGATAAAGGTTCGTACGCTCCCAGCAAAGGTGTAAGGCGGTCGAAAAGTAAAACTCCACCAATAAGACGTCGCAAGAGCAACAGTTCTGAGAGGAAGTATTACACAGTTGGTCCAGTTAAAGGACCACTGCCCGATCGTCCACCAAGAAAAAAGTCATCAAGTAGTTTAATGACGTTAAACAGTTTTACAAAGCGGTCAATTAGTGGCGATATTACCCAGTATGTAGAAATCGAGGAACCTCAATTTGAAGAAGTTCACAAGGATTTGATATCTGGAGAAGTAGTAAAAAAAATGAAAGATAGACCATTACCTCCACCACCAAGACCACCGCGAGGACCAAAACGAAAAAAAAGGTTCGGAGAAGAATCTTTAGAAAATATTTCAACCGACCTCGTTACGCCATCTGAGTCCTTTCCTCGGTTGGCTGAAGATTCAATTAAATCTGAAGACATTGTAGAAATAGAGGTATCAACGCAAACAGATCCACTTCCCGATGATATTGATTATGAATTTTGTCTAGATGATAATCTTGATATATCAATGTCTAGTTCATTGAGAGATATTATTGATGAAGATTCCATAATGGGAAGATCTAAAAGAAAAGTTTCAGATAGCCCACGTATTTCACGAACAACTTCACGCTCAGAAAAGTCCTTAAAATTATCAGATCCCAAGATATCCGAATTATCAAAATTAAATATTGATAGATCTTCACCAACCGTAATTTTAGTAGAGAAACGGGTATCTAGCCCCACAAAAATTAACGAACGTGAAGAAATGTTAACTAAAGCTTCATTGACCGTTCAGCATATTGACATAGATGAGTCTACTGTACCCCAAGTGCCTCCACTCCCAAAATCTAAAGGTTTTACTGCTACCCCAGATTCGACTTGTTTAATTCCATCAAGCCGAGAACAAACGCGTAAAAGAGTTCCATCAGACGCAAGTAAAGAAGTTCAATTAGATAACTTAGTGACCCAGCGGTTGCAGGTGAAAGATTTAGATGTGGGCAAACTTAATGTGTCGGAACTTCAAGCGAGTAAAATTCTCGTATCTGATATAGAGGGAATGACGTTGCAAGTCAGTGAACTGGATTCAAAATCAGGGCACATTTCTGTAAGCGGCATTGAATTTTCACAATCGGTAATTGATGAAATTGTTAAGAAATTTGCTGAGATCTCAACAAATATTCCTACTACAACTCGCAGTCAGGAAGTTCTCGACATACCAAGGCCAATGAGTTGCGAGGAACATACTCAAACGGATGAAATGCAGCCCGAGGAGAAAAAAGTTGATATAAATGTAGAACAGGTTGTAGTAGTATCTGAAAGTCAACCCGGAGCACCTTCGCCACTACCTGGACCATCTATTGTAGACGAATCCCCTGCACCTCCTCAAAGGCCTCCTCCACCAGATCTAGGCCCTCTTTTATATTCATATCTACAGGATATAACTATACCATCAACTTTGTATCATCGTCCAAAGCCTTTTGATTCTCATGAACATCAACATCAAACTCCGCCACCACCCGCACGAAGAACAAAGAGAAAACCCGCTGCTCTGCCTGCCAGCGAATCCAGTTCGGATGAAGTTAGACCTCGTCCGTCGCCTAGAGCAATGCCGTCACCAGTGAAAGCGCCAGAGCCAACTGTTACTGAGTCAGGCGCACAATTCCTCCGAGCTTGTCATCATTCAATAACCAGAACTATTAGAAATATATTTAACACTTTCATGTCATACATACACGGTCATGAAGACAAAAAAGATGTGCAGATGGCATTGGTCATATTTTTAGTGTTGATTGCGGGTTTGATAATGTTTGGTCTCAGCGACGGCCGTACAGTACATCACCACCACTGGGAATTCTTTAATCCTCCTGATGGTAATCAATAAAGAATAAAAAAAAATAATTTTAATATAATTATAAGAATATTAGTTTTCAGTCCACAGTTTAATAGTTATTAGAAAAATGTCAACTATATGTCAAAAAATAACCTTAAAATCATGTGTATTTTGATATACTCTTAATGTACTCGTAATTACAGAGAAGATCTAAATTTGATGAATTTTCTATACAACAACATCACTAATTAAAGCTCAAAATATGATAAGTTTGTATCTTGTTTCTTAAACTTATAAATTAATTGTTTGTTGTTAAGTTTTTTGTTACTTATATATTCGTTGTTTATATTCTCGATTTATATAATGGCTCATTGTTTATTAAAAGTCTAAATTATTTATTTATTCCTTAGTAGTCATTCGGACTTTATTGTTGTATTAATTTTTAACATATATTTAATGTAGTTACGTGTTATACAAATGAATTACAGATTTTAAAGAAAATATTGAAATAATTGGTCGCATTCGCAGATACATGTTTATATCTTAAATTAGCTAGGGCTTTTATTAATAAAGTATATTTAAAATTTCTAATGATATTCATCAGATACAGAATTAAAAAGTTATAAGTGCTGCTAAATAAATCTGTTATTTATAATTGAAATATGAAAACAATATTACGTAGTGTGGGCTGGTATTATGCATTTTGTAAGTTTCCTCTCGCAATTGATGTGTAAATTAAAAATCGAAATTAAATTTTGTTAAACAAACGAAATTATTTTATTTCTTACTGTTATTTGTTGCAAACCTATTATTTAGTTCACAGGGGACATTTTCTTTTAGTAAATGCAAGATGTATGTAATGTGACTTTGAATTCGCGACTGGTCGGTCCCTAAATTAAATCTCGAAAGATACGGTAGTAAACTTTTCTTGTGCCATATTACATGGTCAGCATCTTTTTAAATTGAGCTTTTGAGTCTACTCAGGCATATTTCTGCTTTTTCTTGCTGCTTGCTCTTAACTCGCCGTCATTATGGATGGGTCTTGAACGCCGGCAACGCATCGGCAGTTCCTCTGGTGTTGAGCGACGTTGATCACCTCGGTGTTCCCGGCCCTTCTCTTATAAAAGAATGGGTTTTTCATACACTTTGTCTTTCATGCAATCCCAATAAAAAATCCCTAGGGTTTAAATCCGGAGATTAGGTAGCCACAATATGCCAGTCGCCCAATGCACCTGCCTGGGCTTACCCAAGCTGAAGCTTACTTCATCTAAGTAGGCTCTTACTTGCCGGCCACAATATGCTAGGTACCCATCATTATGAAGGCTCATTACCTTCCTCAGCTCACTCGGAACAGTACTCCTTTATCCACTACGCGTTCATGTAGCATTTTACGTAAATTTTAGGGCGACTTGGTTTTATACTTAGGGGGCACCACCTGACATTGATGATTGATGAGAAAGAAAGTCATTTAAGTTTCAATAAGTTTTTGACACTCTAATACCTCCTAATACTTTATTTTCAAATTTTTAGCGACATCTAGCTGTAAAAATCTGAAAGGATGAGCTAAAGACTCATTCTTCATGTGCTCATTAGATGGCGCCTATCTTGTAATTAGTCCAAAACTTCATAAAGTTTTACGATGATAGTACATAATCTTTTTGCTTATCATAATTAAGTATAGTTCTATATAAACAACTTTTTTACGACAAAAGGATTGTGATGAGTAAATTGCTTACGAACGAAGCTTTAGTTAAACGTAAATATCATCGTCCAAGTCACTAAAATATTGGTCTGATAATAGCTTTTTTTCATTTTTTATTTCGTTTATAAAGAAATAAAGATTCTATCGTATAAGCTAAACGACATTGTTAAAATCGAAGACATATTTTTTTAAGGCATACTCTTCAATTTACACACCTTGAAATAGATGGCGGTATCATTAAATATAAAACTATTAAATTAATAAAATTGGTTCGACTCTCAACAAGCTACCAAATTATAACCTTCCTATATCTGTGATGTTTACATCTGTATATCACTGACGTTAATTTATTAGGCAGGTTAGGCATATTATAAACTGTCAAATTATGAACTTCACAACATTCACAATTTGACATGGTTATTCAAATGGACTAGTTGTATATTTAGGCAAAAAGTATATTTTTAAATAATAATATAAATAAAAATAAATAATTGTTAAGTTAAAGTATTGTGTAATATAGTATCGAGTAGTTAAATAACTGGTTATTTAATAAGAAAGATGTAAGTACACAATATTTTTAAAATATCGCTACATAGCGAACCCTACAGAACTAGATATTAGGAAGTATTTACATTTATTTATCTTATTTTGATTGAAAATGGTGCGACACAATAGTTTACAGCGAGGTATAAATACTTGGATGACATGGTTATTAGCTTTATTTTTGTTCAATGTGGATATTGAAATAGGTATAGTTTTAGAACTCACGCTGATTGAAAACAACAAAGATTTTAAACTGTAATAACCCATACGTAAGTCGGAGCCTAAGCCACTGAGCCACCACTGCTCCCGTTTTACATTTATTATTATTATTATAATAACCCATAAAACACATTATGATTCTTTTTCGATATTTTAGATTTTCCTATAATAAGCAAGCTTACACACAACATAACGCAACGCAACATTATTGTATGTATTAGAATCTTTTATAAACACGGGTAAGACCATACTGGACATTTATCATCCATCTGTCATATTTTGGCTTTATTTCATCAATGTAAACCATTTTTTTCTGGTTTTGGTAGGTTGTGCTTCGAGTTTGAACACATAGTATGAAAATAAACATATTTACCAACACGCCCCTGCAAGATTTTTCATTTGAAATTGTTTTGGTCGAATATAACCTGAAAATGGTGATCCCTAATGTCTGACTAACAAAGAACACGCATGCTATAATTAAAGTTGAAATCAGCGACGTTCCTTATACAAAAAAAGCACATGACATCTATTTTACTTATAAATCCGTAACAGGTAATTTATTTTTTAAATTGTAAATATCTCGGAAATGACAATGTGGTTGTCATTGAATTTTTTTAAGGAAGTATTTAGACATGTCAACTAGTAATTTAAAGATGATTTGTTGAAGACACAACAATGACGAATACATTTGTCCGTAGTGCCGTGTGCAATCTCCTTTCGATGATTATAGGTTATGTCTTGAAGGTTTGACGTAACAAACAAACAGACAATATTGCATAGAAAGTTCAAAGTCTAGCATACGGTAATCATGCATTCAGTAGGGTATTTTGTTTACTCTGTCAATTAATCATTCATACGAATTTCGACTCGGTGAGTATTTTTATTCGGTCAGTCAGCCTGTTGACTAAACAATGTGTTGACGGTTAAAGAAAATTTTAACAGTGGTAAAGCCTGCAAAAACAACAACAAGGAATGGGCTGGCTCGACCTGTGCGTTTCGTCTGATGAATGAGGTGCCGAAGGCTCAGTGTCAGTCCTCTTCCCCTTCCCATCGTTTCCTATAAAGGATAGGATGGGAAGAGGAAGAGGTTTGGACGGGGGAGGGGATGAATAGGAGAAGCAAATATACTTTGTCCTGTCTATCTCTCCTCCTCTGGCTTTAATGGAAGGCAACAAATCTGCAACTCATTTGCTTGTTGCGGATGGCTATGGGTGGCGATCACTGAGCGTCAGGTGAATCGCTTGTTCTTTTGCAACAATTAACTGTAATGTAATGTTCGATTTATTTAATTTAAATAGCACTTATTCAATAGTCATGGTTGTAGCACTTCAATTCAATGCGATAAGTGTGCGATACCCATCAATGAAGTATGACATTGTCTCTAGGACATTGTACCGAAGAAACTTCATAGCCATTAGCTGTCAAAATTATCATAAAGGTTGAGACGCATTAACAATTTCAACGTTTACGCATGGCTATGATCACAATGTTGCAGACCACCAATCGCCCAAAATGGAAAAAGAAGAAGAAGAAAGAAGATTATGAAAAAATGATCACGAGTCGAGAGAGAGAGAGAGTCTTATAATAAAAAAGCGACAACTACCTCTGTAGTAAGAGGTGATCTCTCAGCATCACTGAGCTGTCTGCTAGTTTGAATATTACTTTATTAAAAACCTATTTCCCAAATGAGGTACATTAACTTACTCGTTGGTGTTGATAACCTTTTAAAAACTTTGTATTTGTATGATAGACAAAATATACGTTTACCAGCAAATGTGCGTCATAGTCACCAACCTATTCTCTAATAAATATAACATACGTATATTTGACAAGTAGAACTTTCCATCTGTGTTAGTAGATCATTATATATATATACATTATTTTTGAATACCAAATTACATACAACAGTACAGACATATAACAGTATTTTTGAATACCAAATTGTGCACCAAGGTTTTCGATAAATATTTAAGCTGTCCCAGTTTAATGCCTTACTAGCTGTGCCCCGTGGTTTCACCCGCCCAGCAATTTTACTTACACGAAATGATATTTCCTATTTAATAGTACTCTATTTTATAGCATTTTTATAGAAAGAATGTTTGACACGGTTCTTTAAATTGATATAACTTTTTTTTATTTATAAACCGATTGAGATAAAACAAACACTAAATGTTAAGTGAAGCTTACCACAATTCAATAGTGAAATCGCACCCAAATCGGTTAATCAGTTTCTGAGATTTACCGCTAATAAAACAAACGCACAGAGAAAGAGACAATAATTCTAATTATCATTGTTTTGGGTTTTATTGTGTTTATAAATGCCCCCAATAGTTTTTCTAAAATATCTTCCATGTACAGACAGCGATCAGTTACATTTTTATTATATGTATAGATATAAATGTGAAATTATAACAAAACTGAGGGCTATGCTAAACGTTAATTATGCCTCTCAGTGATTTTAGTATACGCTGGATTATAAGTTAGACGTACCATTTCTAAACTCAACATTGAATTACATAATAATTATAGTCTTCGACGTTTGACAATTTCACCAATACTTATTTTAAAGATTGGATAGAAGATATTTTTTTTGTCTGTAATGGATAAATTGTGTATTCTTTTATTATTACCGTGAAGAAAGGATACATTCTGTTTGCTGTATATCCCCTCCACTATCCATCAAATTTAGGCAACGCATCTGCAACTCATTAGCTTGTTGCGGACGCGTATGAGCAGCGGTCCTTTGAACCCGAACCGTTTACTCGTTTGCCACATTCTTGAATGAAAACGATTTCTATTTGAACATTAGAAAATACCACTTATGCTACCCATATCTTAACGTGCTATTAAAATAATGGTGCTATATGGTTCGTTTTAAATCATAATTTGTTACTATAAAATAGTTCTTCTACTTCTAGTGCCTTTTCAATGCTTTCAGTTGGCTGCTAACTTCGAAAATATGCCCCTATACTGTGCGGGGCAAAAACAAATATTTACACATAAGTTCCAAGTTATCAATGGTTTCAGTACATTAGGCAGTTCACAAAGTCACATTATGGTTGGCAGAGTAAAGAACGTGAATCAGTCCATGATTTTGAAATAGGAACGCAGGAAGACCTCTCAGATATTTTGGATTTATAAGGTAATGGAAACAGCAAGAAGAAATTCGAAGGATACAAGTCGATCGGTGTGTTGGTGATGCTTAGAGGCCAACGTCCAGCAAAACCATAATATTCCGAGGCCCAACAGCCAGCACGAGAGATTTATTTCTTTTTTCAATTATCTTGGTATATCGATAGTTGGTAGCCCTATTTAAAATTTCTCGGCTTGTGTAAAACCTTGAAGGCAACGATGGGGCACGATGTATTGAATACATCAAACGCCTGCAACGGTTCCAATTCAATTCGCTGTCACCATTTGTTCAGATCGGTGATTTGAAGGAAATTTTCGCTTCAGACTATTTTAAAAGGTATATTTTTTTAGTAGTTTTAAAAGAATATACGAAGTAAATACAGTTGATAACTACCAGATATTCATTATATTTTTGAAGCAGGTAAAATCTGAATATGGAGAACTTCGAAGCAGCTAATCCTGTGAATATGCTTTGCGGTTGTCGAAACAAAGGAACCGAGGAGGTTAGTATGCATTTTGTTGGCATGTCAATAATTTCTTAAGCTGAATTGTTTAAAAAATATGTATGTTATACACATTGATTACTTCGATATTTCATAAAGTGTTTACTGAATGTCATTAAAGCATCTATAGTGTTTTACAAATATCAAAAGATATAAAAGTAAGTCCTTGCGTATAGCGGCAAACAAAAACAGACAGCGCTTTTCACGGATTGAAGTAATAAATACATTTGACTTCAGTCTGAACTACCTTACTACACGATTTAAGTAAAATAACTACTGTAGCCAATTAAGTAAAATTACCATGTATAAGATTTAGTTCAATAAGTTTAAAGGTTAGATAGATAGATATATTTTATAAGATTTAAATAATAACGTATATTATATGCTATGTTTTTCTGATTTCGGGGTCGCCACAGTACGACCATAGTCCACACTGTTATAGGTCACGACAGTAGTCGGATGGCGGATTCGAACTCACGACCATGTTGTTTGTTTCCTCCCATCCGTACCCTAACCATTAGGCTATTGGAGCTATTTTGTTGGTTTATTAAGTCGGCTACAGACGACCACTATTACCGCCCTCATCAATACTCTATGCTTCGTCACCAAAATTTTGAATGCGAAACATTTCCAGTATTATCGGATTTGAAAGTCGAAATTCTATCACTGATGTATAATACTGCTCCATTGTATATGCTGGGTACTTATTACTAGATTCAATTTATACTATGAACAATTAGAATAACAAACATACACTAGGCGACGAAACTGATCTCCTTGTGTGAGGGAGTCATGGTTCAGAATGAGATCGTCGAGCGTGAGAGGGCTAATCCCATCACTCCGGGAGATTCCGACGAGATGGTTTATCTGCTGGGTAGTCCCGGCAGTAATAATGCCTTTCTGGTCGTACTAGCGGGATCTTCTGAAGGGACTAAACGGACCCTAGGGTTCAACATAGATTTCCCCCGAAACAAAAAAAAAAACTATAATGTATAAAGTGTCACCGATTCCTGACCTGACCACACAAATTCATAAATTTTAATTGAACGTGCCGAAAACAAATATCTTTACCATTATAGTACATATTATATATTTTTAAAGTTAATATAAATTGATATTTTCATTCCTTCCTGCTTGTTGAAGTACGTTTTGTTAGATTACCAAAGCCTAAATTGTACCTAATTTTACGGGGTAATTTTACGGGGCTGGAGGGGGGGGGACTGTCTGTTGTAGTTGTCTGACGTCCGGCTGTCAAAATTGCAAGAACGAAAAAAAATACTATGAAGCGCCTGCCAATTTTTTACGGCATCTTTTGCTTAAGCGATAAGCATTGCTATTTAAGATTTCATTCTTGCAATACAACCCACTAGCGCCATTTGCAAACATATCCTCCTTTTATTAAAATATCACAAAAATACAACATTACTTGTTATCATAATTTTGTGAATAATACAATAAACCATTAATCGCATCTATCTTACTACATTTTTCATGCTATATTTTATATTTTATACCACATTTAATTAATCTATTGGCAATGTTTACAGTGTTACCATCTTTCAATATCTTTGTCCCTGAAGCTTAACCCCTAAAATCCCCTTAATAAAATAATATTGAAATATTATGAATAAACAGGACCAAGATTTTTGCCTTAAATTCAAAATGAATAGTTTAAATGTTTAATATTACGCCAAAAATATTGATCCATTAAAATACAAGAGTTGTAGAAAATTTTATGATACAAAAATTGGCTACTTGTAAGTTTTTTCAATATTTACACCGTAATTTCAAAATTAAGATTCATAATGAATAATTAAATTTTTGCTTATTAAGATAACATTAATTTTGGAAATTACGGCTGTATATTGGTCCTAAGAAAAAATGATTAGACATTTTTAGCAGAAAATTATATTTTGTCAACGTATATATATATTTTTTTTAATTAAGCAATATTTTTGCACTTATATTTAAAAAAAAACATTACCTTATTATTCATAATAATTTTGAAATAAAGACCCTTGACATAATAAATAAATAATAATTAGTTAATAATGTTCTATAATGTTCTACATACTCTTTATCCCCAAACATATAAGGCCCCGAAAAATCCTACCGCATTTGCAAAAACCCTAAATTTGCGGGAAAAACCCAAAGCTGGGTACCCTGATGTAATGTATGGTGTAATTGTAATATTCGATCTGTGGGTTTGCTCTTATTGTCGTTGTGTAAAAAGATATAACATTGAATGATTTTGTTTCTTTTATTTTTATTTCTCATCTTACAATTCCGGTTCTTATCAACTTTAGTGTCAAATTTGCTTGATTTTATTTTATTTTAAAATACTCACTATTTATTTAAACTGAAATTCAGTAGTAATAAATATCATTATATTCAACTAGTATCTTTACCTTTTAGTAAAAGATGGATTTACTTTAATTTATTATTTTGTATTGACAGTTATCATACGGAAATGTAATATATGTATAAAATAAACAAATTTAAAAGTAGTGAGGAAACATGTGTCAACTGCTTTGTGAAAAAAATCGACCCAATATTAATACTAAAAGATATGTATATGTAACGGTGTTTTAACCCGAATAAAATATAAATATCTTTTGTACTTGGGACTATTTGTAGGTTTTCTGATTAGATAAGGTATAGGATTTGTACAAAGTATTATACTATTTTATATAGAGCTATGTAGCGTTCGGTTCGTGACAGTTGTTGTACCATAGCTTGGCTGGTTGCTAGTTGTTGTTAGTTACTTTCAGTCGTTGTTCGCCTTTCGTTGGTATTGTCGTTTACTAGCTCTCAGCTGCACTGCCGCGTGTTGATAACTCTACTTTCGTACAAATAATTTACTTATATCGAGTCAATTGTGACATACAATAAATTTAAGAAACTCTGCTTTTCTTTAAAATCTCGTTCTTGAATTTATTGCACTAATAGTTTAAGACATTCAGTGAAATTTGTTAAAATAAATCTCGTTGCGTTATTACAAGCGGTTTCAAAGTTGAACTGTAGTATTTGGCTCTAACACTTATTAAATAAGAACTATGCAACATTGTGGATTTTGTTCAATGGTATCCGATTTCTTATGTCGAACTTTATGTGTTGGAAGCAGACGAGGTAGTAGTGACACCTACTACCGCGAGCTCGGCGACCAAGACACATTGGTAAACATATTCTATATACTATTTTATCTGTCAGCATCGGGCTTTGGCACATTGCATGTGCTGTTCATTCATTGTAATTCATGTAATTGTTTTATACGTTCTGGCAGTGTTAGAGCCCATAGATTCGTTCATGACCTAACTTCTAATTAGTTTATTTACGCTTTTAAAAATTATTTCACATAGCGTGCTAATCAGCCAGGCATGAATGGACGTGTACTCTTAACTTTACGCAATTACAGTTACTTTTATTCAACTTTTGTTTTCTCTTTACATTTTTATTTCGACATTAAAGTTTTTTTTATTAATATTTTGTTTGTATTGACTAAGTGAAAGTATGATTTCTCTTCTCTTAACTAGTCATTGCAAATTTTCTAATTATACAAACATGATTTTACTATTTGTATATGAATGACATGTTGATATTTTTTATTATTAATTTCTTTTTTTGAACATCTAGAATTATTATGAGTATTACTAAGGTAAAATAGAAAATTTAATAGAAATCTATAATCACTGCCTGCCCCTCTGGGTTTTGCGCGTGAGCGTATATTTATTTATTATTCAATAGAACATTTATTTATCCATAGTAGTTCTGATTAAAAAAAATCCCTTAGTATTTAATCAAATAAATTTGTAAAACAGTATCACGTATATAATCTCTTGGAAGGTTAAAAATTCAAAAAAAAAAATATTCTATGACATAATTTAATTACAGAGTTACTTCTTTCTATTCCTTTCAATATTTTTGTATCTATATTATTTTCTTCATCTTAATTACACAAATATTAATATTCTTAACAAAATTATTTCCTTATTCGTGAGTCGCAGACTTAAATAATGGTATACAAAAGATACTTGCTGTAATTTCATCTACAGCATTTTATGTTAATTTTAAATATACAAGGATATTGGTATAATATTTTTTTTGCAATTGTTATGATATAAATAATAAATCTTAAATAAGTCACAATATAACATTTAACAGTAACACACACAGTGCTACGCAGCAATTTTTGATGATATTATTATACAAAACATATTTGTCAACAATTAAAATAATCATCTTAACTTTATATTTTACAAAATAAGTAAAAATACATGTTGTTGATAAAATGATCAATCCTCTTTACACTCCCTATTAATTTACAGCGATTTAAAATGTTGAAATTTCAAGTATAGCATTCCAATTTATTATATTCAATAATATCTAATATCAAAATAGAGTTATTTAATCTAATAAAGTAATTGTTAATACTAAAATATCAGTCGATAATTTTTCATCGCTCGATGAATTGGACGGGATTCTGTGTATGAACCGACTCAATATAAGAAAAACAAAAATATTTATAAATTATAATATTAATTTCATTAAAATTACTGTTTATAAACTATATTAAAAGACAAATGAAATAATGAATGAGCAAGTCTTCAGAATAAAGATTTTGTCGCTGTCTATGTCATGGAGTATAAAAAGAGGTTAAAAAGTGATTCCTTAAGGAGTTCAGTCTTCTAAAATGTTAGGAAAAAAATGAAACAATTACAGTTTAGAAAAAGAAATTGTCACAATAATTTATTAGATAGTTCTCATACATTATTCAATCTTTATCCATTTAATTGATTAAAAAGTGTTGCTAAATAATATTGCATAAAATGGTAGTTCTTTTATTTGAACCTTTTGTATTTTAGTTCTTTTTATCTCAATAAGTAAGATAACAAAAGTTTATTAATTAGCAAAGACTATAAATTATAATAATAATTTTAATGATTTTCACTTTAAATATTTACTTAAATATTTTTAAAAATCTCATCTATATGCTGTTTATTTGTATTGTTAATATTAATGCAAGATTTGTATTATCACACAATATTCAAAACCAAAATATACACTACAGATACAAAGTCATTAATAATTAAAATCATCCGTGTAGTATGGTCTTGAGCAATGATTTTTCGGGAAATAGCTGCTACACTCCTCACCGGCTCACCTCAGAAGCTTGTAAATTATTGTAGTGAAAACTTCTTTAGCTATGTTAGACGATATTTGGTAGGGGAAAATCTTGCAGGTTTGTGTGAACAATATGCTTAAAATGCGTCAGTAACATGTTGAATTGAATTTAGGACTGTTTTGACCAAATATTTTTCATATATTTTTCTTGTATTCAATTTTGAATTTTATTGTTAAGGCACAAGGGTTGATTATTTATTTTTGAACTAATGTCGCGCCTCCACCAGTTTTGAGTTTTTTTTTTTAAATATCCTTTATGTGATAAGGGTCTAATGTTGACGTGAACGCCGAAAGGAGTGCGCTTTTTGAAACAACTATAGAATAGATACCCCATACAAACTTTTGTACCGTAAAGTTATATTTTCCGACATATAGTAGCATATCATAAACTATCTATCTCTATACCATAATTTATCATAATTCTTGCGTGAACGTTTAGATCTGTATAAAATATGAAAGAAGAAATTGATAAATCAACGTACCGCCACTGCGCCAAGAGACTTGAAATTTTGCACAGAGCTATAACGTAGGCGAGCGCTAAAACTGGTTTTTCTAAATTTATCCCCTAAATGTCTAAAGTAGGGGATGAAAGATTATATGGAGAAACTAGCCGAAGACCCTGCGAAGCCGAGGCAGCTTCGCAGGGTCTTCGGTCACTAGTACTTCATATTTCAATAGTGGTTACAAAAAGGGCTAAAATACGTTACTTGTGGGATATTCTTTTATACTACTCATGTATTCGGTTTCCTCCGAATATTAAATCCTATAAAGAACTAATCCAGGCGGCAAGACAATTCTTAAATTTATATACTCGTAGATCGTATTACTAAACTCCTTCTTACTACCGCTGCAGCAGAAAACATACCAAAAATAATTTTATGTGCCGCTTAAAATATGATAAATATGGTCCTTCTTATCTTTTCCCAATACAGCATATTTAAATATCAATTCTATTAGTATTGTTTTCTAGGGTTTCTGTTAGCAAAGAAAAAATGATTGTATAAAGAAATGTATCTTTTAAAGTGTTTAATTCGTGTGACATATTTAACTACGTCGAATTATGTATCGATTTTGGTCAATTTTTCGGGAGTGCATTGATTGAAGGCGGCACGGGAGCCATCTTTGTGCTGACGATTCGTGGAGCAGGCCTTGGTACCACCAAATCTGCTGCATATAGTCGTATCTAGACAACGTTGCTGTACGTATTGCCATTTTAACATCCACGAAAGGCTAAGGCTAACCACACACCAGACTGCACAATAAAATCGGCAATCGGACTTCGCGTAATAGGCAAACCTAATTGCTTAACAAATTACAATAATTATTACGTATTCCAAAATTATCACAATAATTAAACATGCCTCTCTTTCTATTATTATTGTTACTGTATTTACGCTCGGAGCGTTTGTTTGGGCTTAGTTTTTAAAATTCTAGTTATATGTACTATTTGATATGATTATATGAAATAGAACTCGCTAAGGAAAATGCGAACGCGTAGTTTGCACTAAATACAAACAAGATAACGCACAAACGAGAAACGTAAAAAAGGCATGGAAGCACTATGACGTAAACATAGCTGAGCGTACGATCATTTGGTAGCGCCTACGTGTATTCACAAACTAAGAAATGTCGGACCTACCTCAACTTACAATGTGTATTTTACTTTGTATCACCTTGTATAATGTAATCGAGTTAATAAATGACTCATAACTGTCGGTCACGAAGTTTTTTTTTTAAGTATAAAAAAGCGTTATCAGTGACGTAGCGGTTGTTCTAATGGCACAATATTTAACAGCTTTTTGGACAATGAACACCAATACTAAATGACTATCCCGCTATCATTTCCCGCCGATGCTATCAGATAGATTGTGTCGAAAAATTAGCTTTTACTGACGCGTTTTATATTTGCGATCATTTATAAACAGTCGTAGCTTTCTATATCATTTGTTGGTAAAGTAAATTTATATTCATTTAAGTCGTAGTTTTTATAAACGAGCTTCACTATGTAGACTCCGTCATCTTTAACTTAGTAAAAATAAACAGTTATAAATATCACTCACTTAAATATCCGTCACCTCATTATCATAAGAGCATGCGTGATACCGACGTGCTCTTGTAGACTTTTAACGAAAGTATGATTTCCGAAACATAAATTGTCTATTACGATCTAGACTATTGTCATGATTCATATACCCTTTAGATACTATCCCATGGGTCAATTTTATGTAGGTTTTAATAATAGTTTTCATGTTTGTCAATAATCCCTAAGATAGAAACAAGAGAGCAATGCATTTTGCCTTTATGTTCAAGGTGGAATGCGTATTAGTATGGTAGGAGGCAGTCAATTACACAAGTGATCTCTTCTATCATTCTCTTCCTAATATCGAGTGGTCACTCGTATTAAACTTCTAAAGTATTCCTATTTCTAGAAGTGTAACATCTTAAGCGGACGCTTAAGAAGTTACACTTCTAAAAGTAGGAATACTTTACGAAGTTACAAGTTTTTTGTGTGTTCTGTTTATGGTTTATTGTTGAATATGAAACGGCGACTACGCCACGCGACTGTCGAGCGTGAGGATGTTAATAATGGAAAATAAATCAACTCGGCAATAAAAACTTGAATAATTAAAGGCGATAATACATGTAATATATTTATAGTACTGACCTGTCATCTTTACAAATAGGTATACTGTTTTAAAAGATTCTGCCTTATGTTTTTTCAAGTTATGCTAAACAATTATATATATTCTATTAAACTAGTGAAGTAGTGTATTGTACGTCTATTAGACCAATTTAGCACCTGAATGGATAATAGTATTTTTTCTAGTAGGTCTTTTTGTGTTAGAAATTATCAGACCATTAGATCTTAAGAAGCTCCGCTCGTCATAATAATAAATAATTACAGACGTGTTGCCCATTTGTAACAATTAATAGTTATAACAAAAACCCTGTGTATTTACTGTTTAATTATCATCACATATAATATATGGCACTCCAGAATTGAATACGAATGTATCAACCACTCACTCTTCAAAATCGGTCAAACTTTAGGCTACAGAAGGTCGCAATGGTCCAGATATACATACTTGTGCACGAAAATCGTTATTCTTCCAAGTCAGTCGCAGAAGAAGCGGAGTAAGGATTAGGAAGGGATGGAATGAGAATGGGCGCTGTGACATCTCATTCATCAATCAAACGCAAAGGGATGTGTAGCATTACAACCTGCACCAGTTTCCTTTTTATGGTGGCCGTATATGAATATTAACGTGCAATATTGTGTAAACATCTTTGCATTCCTCTTTGGCGAGTGCCGTAAAAGTAGGATCTATTCAACCAGTATCTTAACATTAATAAGGCGAACCTCCAAAGCCTTATAGTGTGTAAAAAAAAATCTTCAATCGGTCTAATATATGTGATGATAATAACCTCTTTAAAAAACAACAGGGCTACCGTCCGTTCACTTCCAGGAACATGAGGGTCTATGAGTTGGTATGTCTTCAAATTGTTCATAAAAACGAAAAAAAAAACTGCATCCTGAGTTTACGATAACTAAAAACACAAGCCAATTACGCTGCGTGAATAATCCGTTGCAGAAATGCATTAAATCTCGGTATGCAAGAACTATGTTGATACATTAAATTTAGCCATGGAAAACTTGTTCGCCAATGTATTAAATTACTTCTTCTCAAAAATAAAACAACAACAAAGAACTACCTGCATATTTTTGGATATGGCATATTTCGAAACTTTTTTTAACTTTTGTTTACCAATCCGATACTTGTTGTTCCGGTTTTGGTGGTGTAAACAGGAGAGGAATTGCTGATTTTACTTAGCATCATACCAAAGAAAAAATTACAATTTAATGACTCCTTGACTAAAAATATGACTGTTTAAACCAACTTACCTAAATCCAATGTTGCTTAGTTTGGGCGTTTGAAAGTTTTAAAGAATTATTAAGTAGTTTTCAATCATTAAACTTTCATAAGGTTTTATATAGGCATGTTTAATTACATTTTTATTAGTGTCAACTTGTATTCACTAATTCCTGCGTGTAGGAATTTAGAAAATATTATTTTGTGGCTAAACCGTTATCTTCCCGGTAACTTCATAAGTATACAAAACGATGATTGATTCTAATCTATCGAATCAATTATATGGGACACATTCGAATTTTTATCTAACTAAACCTTATAACCTAATAAGTTGACATTTAGTATTTTTCAACTGATCACAGCGCTAAAACTATTTTGAGAAAAATATAATGTGCACCCTCACCCGCATGTTAACGACGGTGATGCAAGTCTTTACAGGCCGACAACATAATTATTCCAAACTGTTAAGAGTTCGGTCGTTGACGATTTGATTCGCTTTTCGTTTTGTACTGTAAGAAGACATTTTAGATTACCCTAAGCATTTATGGATTGATTAGCGTCTCACTTATTTTTTGTTGAGTTGTATAAAAGTATGCATTCATTCGTGAATCGGATCTCGCATTAGCACGGATTGTATTCACCTTCATTATACCGTGATATAGAAATTCCTGTTAAGTGCATACTCATTTACATTGTTTGTAAGTTATGTATTATACTTTTTGATTTATAATTGTAAATATTATGAATGTACATAACTTAAACATTCTTATAATTTTATACACGCACATATTTTATTATTATAATGATTCAATGGTTATAACATATTAGAGTGCGTCCCTGACGAATGCACAGCGCACGAGCCGTTTGCGAACTGCGCGTACCGCACGCGCGTATGCTGTATGAGTTGCGGTAAAAAGGTGTACCAAACAATTGTAGCGAGCTGCATATTCGCGGCGCATTCACTATATCTGGACGCACCCTAAGGATTACTTTACAACAAGGTAGGTATAATGTAAATAAACTCGGAGAGCTTATTGTCGCAACAGTCTCATTGAACTAATATATAAATACTAAATCTATAAATTTAAACGCGTACTTTTATAATGCTAACTTAAGTTTTTGATACCTACAAACAAGTGTAATAAAGGTAATGTAAAATATAACTGACGATCTTCAACAGTGGTTTACAGCCGGACGTTATTTTGAATTGTGTTGGAATAGTAAGTGGTTGCCAAATCAATCGATTGAATTTTGAAATTATGATTCGTGATTTGACAAGTTACACGCCGTTGTATGGTACAACCATAAAAATCAAACGTTTAATTCAATTTTCCGACTTAACCGCTTCAAAAGATATTTACATTGTATGTAATTGATTTAAGATTCGGGAAGCTCTTGACAATTCGATGCATTTATTAATGTGTGCAGGTTATTGTATTAATACGTCACTTACTTACGTTGTAAGTTACGTAGGTAAAGAGAGAGAGAGCTCAACTAAACGCGACAAAATAAGTAAAACTTCAACAATTGCATAATTTACTACAATTTTCAAATTCAGCAACTGCTCCCCCGTCATTGATACCGAATCTACGTTCACTGCTGGCCTATCAGTGAAGGCACAAAAAGCGATAACTTATGGTAAACATTTTTTTTTAACTTTAACATTATAAAAAATATATACGCTCACGCCCGTAACCCAGAGGGGTAGGCAGAGATTATGGATTTCCATTTGGCGCGATCCTGGCACACCTCTATCGCTTTTTCTACATCCATACATCTACGCATACAAGCGGTTACGGGTACTCCTTATATCGACCTTTTTTAGTATGTTACTAATCTGATCGATATAAGTTCTCCTAGGACGTCCCCTACCAACGCTGCCACTTACTTTTGCAACATGAATTTGTTTCGTAAGTCTCCCTTCATTCATCCGTTCAACATGCCCATGCTTTCTTTTAATATTACGTACATCATTTGATATTTTTTCTTATGTTGGCCGAAAGATGTGATACAACATTTACGCAATTTGTATAATTATATTTGTAATTCTTTCCATCGAGTTTTCATTTTCATTTTTACCTACCACCATATTACCAGCAGTAAAAATGTATGATGAGAAATATTTCTTAACAAGGTGTAAATTAGGACTGCCCTTCTTAATACATGCATAATTTTACGTCTCAATTTGATTTCTGCGCTTCCATTTAACTTAGTATTTTTCTTTCATAATTACTGAATACTAGTAAAACAACTTAAACTGAATTTCGACATCCTGTAATCTTAAAATGCAGTACCTTAAATATTTTACATAGGAAATATTAGTTCGTTTTAATTTTAAAGAGAATTTACACTTGAATTTTTAGATAATCGCTTGTTTGATTGAGAAATGTGAAAAAAAACTACATGTTTTTTTTTGTACTTGTAAAGAATTTTTGATTTTTTATCTCATTAGCTTTCCGCAGATGCAGTCACTTGTCAGATGATACGTTTGTTCGTTTGTTAGCTTCTATAAAAAAAGAAATTAGAACTATTAGCAATTTGATGGTCTTCCTTTGATCAATTCTTATGGCTAATCCTTTCCATCGCTGTTATAAGATAACTAATGTTTTTTTTTTTCACATAGTTACGGGTTTGATTCTCCGCTCAAGTAGGAGTTTTTTAAATAGAGTATTAAACACACATTATTACAGTACATTGCCTAGATATGACATCGCCGTGGGACGCCCTGTATATTTTATACAATACAAAAAGACGAGAGGCTAAAGTTCGAGATATGTGAGACTAAAACATAATGAAAATCTGCTTTTGTTAACCAAGAGCGCGTTTATTTGTTTTAACCCGTGTCACATTTGGATTCTAATAAGTATGTCGAATAACGGATAGCGATTGCTGTCCACCCCATCCTGACTAAAATATACGACAGCTTAAATAATTTAATGTGAAAACTCATGTGCTTATTGAATACCAATGTCACGAAGAGGTATAGATATGGTAAGGGTGAGGTTGTGGTATTTCAGTTGGGCCTGATTATTTGTGCAACAGATGTTGTTTCGGGTTCTATCACTTTTAATACCTCATTCTACGTCTTCTGTATATCCACCACCATTTCTTCAATCTCTCTATTTACAAACTGGAAATTACAACTCTAAATAGCTTCTGACAGGGCCCTGATGGAGCGGGGTAATCTTTAAATCCAATAAAAATGTTGATGCTCCCTCCAAAGAAATCAATGATTTTGTCCATCATACAAAAAATTGCAAATTCTACAGTATTGCGGATGTCTACAGTCAACCGGTATTGGCCAACACATAACTGTAAGTGACCCGCTTGTATTTTCGAACCATGGTGACGTTGAATCGCTTTCTATTTTCGCGTATATGTAAATTGAACAGATTTTGTATACACATATTCTTTCAATGGTATCGAAACTGTATTTGTAGCGACTGGTTTTTAAAAGTAAGTTATATTACGTACACTAATTATCGACCATGTGAACGCACCTTAAAGAATCATACGAATTTAGTTTCGAGATAAACGTGGGCGTTGCGAGACCGTCGGATAGTAACTGGACGCAAATGTGGTTTGCGTTAGTTTGCGATGTTTTAACTGCCGATAACGGCGGTCGCTTCCCAATTGCAGTTCTCGTGTTTCGATATTTGGCACGTGATTAAATCGTTCCAAATTTTGAGGTTATACCATTGACGTTAAATTAAATTGTTATAAAATTTGTTATGCGAAATTCATAACTAATGTACTTTTCAAAAGAATATATTTTGCAATTGACCTTAGTACTATAAAGTCACGTCGCATGTATATGTTATTAATTAACGAAAATAACATTAAAAATTAACTACCGAAATATTTACTATCTTTTTTAAATACTTCAATAATAATAATACCTAGGTAATTTATTTTAATAGTAACATTCGTAGCGGCAGGCAATGCATTAGTCGGTGCTGCGAACACTGGCTTGAATTGAAAGCAACCTTATTAGTTATTCACGAGATTTTGGCGCACGGCAGTTAACTTTGTGGATGTCGGATGCGGCCGGCGCATATGAAACCGGTTAATTTGCAAATGGCCGAATTATTATTAACACGAGGAAACAATTAATTTGCTGTACGTATTATGGATTTATATTTATGTGGACATTGGACGTATGTGATTTTTATGAACTCTAGCACGTGTACCTATTACACTACAAGTTCTAGGTTTGATTCCCAGTAGTATACACGTTCAAAAAGTAGATATATATTAGATTTAACAGCTCAAAATAGCGGAAAGTACTCAACAGAGACTCGGCCCCGATTTCAGTTTTGAAAATCAATATTCCTAATCTAGAATCGAAAAAAAAACACCATTCGATCGTATCGCTAATAAGAAACGAATTCTGGGAAGTAATAACAAACGGCTAACTTAAGGTAATTTTCGGATTTTAATAAATATTTTAATGTAACGTATTTAATAATCATACCTACTTTATTTATAATTATGCTCAATATTTTACCAACACTCACCTGCTGCCCAATCGTCTTTACAAAATTATGTTTTACTTTTTTAAAAATATCCATCTCGCCTAAAATAATGTTTTATTATCTCTTAGACCACATTAATTTTCGCAGTAGATGAAAATAAGTTTATAAAAGTTATACCATTATCATTTTCAAAACACACTCAAAAACAATTAAATACAGTTTAAATGTACACACGAAATTTACAAATTTGTAAACATAAATAATAGAAAATAAAAACACATTTATAAGGTCTGCGGGTAGAAGTGAAAACTCAAAACGGATGGGAAGGCGCGACAGTAGTTCAAAAAATAAATAAATATATATTCAAAAACATTAAAATACAAAATTGAATACCATAAAAACAAATGCAAAAGTTCGTGGTTCTAAATAAGCATGTTGCTGACGCATATTTACGCAAACTTATAAGATTTTCCCTACCAAGTATCGTCTAAAGCGGCTACAGTTCTCACTACAAACATTTAGAAAAATAGTACGTAAAGACAATTTGGTTTACTTTTCGTATTTTGAATATTGATTGTCTGTTACCCTTAAACACTTTAGGGGCTCCACAAATCATCATTAAATTTTGCACAAACATTGTCAGAACAAAAGTAAAAGATTTTCGTTGACCTCTTTTCTTAAGTTTACCGTATATATTTACTTCACAGAATTTGTTACTTATTAGCGACACTATCAAATGGTGTGATAATACAGTGTTTTTTTTTTTCAAAATCAAAGGTGTGATTCTACATTTCCAGCCTAGAATCACACCAAAAATTGCGATTCATATTTTTTTTTATTAAAAGAATGTGTTTTCTTTTATATTTTTGTTTCCGACGTTATTCTATAACGGAAGGACAGAAACTACAACGAGTACAAAATTATACATCGTGACATGTATACAAAAAAACGACAAATTGTTGTATATCTCAATGTCCTTAAATTAAGGGAGTCGACCCATTTAATGATAAATACGAAATAAGTAATGCTATAAGGTAACTTAGTATAAATTAATTGTAGATAGTTTTTAGCTAGTCCGTAGTAGTCCGTAGCATCAGCTAGTTGTGTTGTATATTTCAAATCCAGAGATTGAGTGACAGTTGTTAAAAAATCCCTCTAAGATATTGACCTGCGTTTTGCTTCCGCGACCGAATGCATAATGCGAAACTAACGGAAAGTTTGAATATATAAAATAAGAATGAGATGTAAATAAA
>JWHW01029600.1:89818-108614 GCA_000931545.1 Papilio glaucus | reverse complement strand
TTATTAGTAAGATATACACACCTGAATGAGCTTCAAACCGATTGAAGCGAGAAATAGTACCTCCTTGAACACGCAATGGCCATACATATTATAACGAATCGAGATATCTCCAGAGTAAATTTATTAATTAGTTTAAGTTAATTACGTATATATCAAGAAAACTAGAGACGTACTTATAAATAGTATACTTAAGTAAGTATAAAATACTTCAATGCATTCCATAAATTGCTTCTAGTTGTGTCAACTTATTTTTAAAATAGAAACAACATATCAGGATAAAGTTAAGAAAATATTTGAAATTTATTCAAACAATAACTAAGTTTATATTTATTTCACTACTTTAGAAAGAAAATTGTTATCAACTTTGTACTTGGGTGGCTGTGACGCACTTCGTATGACACTGTGATGGATTGTTGACACGAAGGTATTTTGTTGCAAGTAATTGAGAAATTAGGTTTTGAAATCGCAGATGCATCGCTGCATCTGTTCATTTTATAAAAAAAAAACTCAGATGTAAGGACTGCCGGCAGTAGTGAAAACTCTGAACAGGTGGGAAGGACAATAGTGCAAATACAAATAAATAATCAACCCTTGTGTCTTAACAATAAAATTCAAAATGGAATACAAGAACAATAAATGAAGAAAAGTTCGTCGAAACAGTTTCAGATGCATGTGGCTAACGCATGTTGAGCGTTTAAGATTTTCCCCTACCAAATATTGTCTAACGAGGCTAGAGAAGTTTTATTAATCCGTATCTCTTTATAATACGTTTTATGAGTAATATGATTCGAGTTGTCGAAACATTATAATTGTACACAAATGTACTCCAGGCGCGCTATCTAGATATAAAATCGTGGACATTCTATTATTATCTTAACTACTGTTTCCCCATTCAAAATATCGAGTACTACAATAAAACACTAGCACTGAAAATAATCGTACTACTTCAGTTTAAAGTCTTTTCGAGTGGCCTACAAAATAGTCGCTCGGCGGAAAGAGCGTAATCTGTGACGTCATCATTGCGTTTTAACATAGACCAGGACGAGATCTTTGAACATGTTCTAGGCAAATCAAAGCCGCATTTTCCACCGAACTATCTTGAAGTTTAAGAGAGAAAATATTAGATAGAAAATATTGATCCTGGCACACCTCTCTTGCTTCTTCTACATTCATACATCTACGCATACAAGCTCGTCGGTTATGGGTGCTCCTTATATCGCCCTTTTTTAGTAAGTCACTTATTTGATCGATATAAGTTCTCCTAGGGCGTCCCCTGCCAACACCGTCTACACTCACTTTTGCTACATACATTTGTTTCGTTATTCTCTCTTCATTCATCCTTTCAACATGCCCGAACCACCGAAGCATACCTTTATCAATTTTAGTCACAACATTCACTTTTAAGCCACACTTTTCCCTTATAATGGTATTTTTAATCCTATCATTCAATGTCACGCCTAACATACTTCTTAAGGACCGCATCTCAACGGCTGCCAAACCCAGCTCTCACTTCCATACATTAAAAAGGGGATTAGTACAGCATTGTGTATTGCCAGACAAGCCTTCATAGACACATTCTGACTCCTCACTACTATACCTATAGCACCATTCCATTTATTTACAATTTACAATACATACCTACATAAAAACAGCGCAGACATAAGACGAGCGGTCGGTAAGCAAGGCACTACATCTTCACTAAATGTCAGCTTCTGATTACCAACTAAAAATCTTAAAATTTGTTTTAATTTATTATGTAAAGTTGAAAAATGAACAATTAATTGACTCCACTTAAAAGATCGTAGTCCAAGCAGCAATCTCGATCGATGAGGCGGATATTAAGTTCCAAGATTGTGTGATCCAAGTTCCATGTGAATCAAGCTTGTAACCTCTCGATTTAATTTAAAACTTTACATCATCTCAACAAACCAAACAAGGTTCCTGTAAATTGAAAATTGGCAAAGTTTTTGTCGTGATAATTTGAAACGCGACACGTCGTGAATATATCAAGAAGTCGTTGCAAGTATTTGTAGACTATGTTGGCGCTATAATAACTTACACGTTAAGTATTGATCCTATATGTCGCATAGTATCGCATCTCATCGCGCCACGTCGCATTACCGCGTTTGTCGTTCCTCCAGTACAACAGGTCACCTAGGACAACGGGTAAGATCAAGGGTTACCTGGTTACCAGGTATTTAAGGGTATTAACCTAATAATTTTTTATCTGAAAATAAATATAATATAAATACTAATGAAAATTTTTCTATTCACTGTTGATTCGTGAATAAGTAATTATAGTTGAGCTGGTTCAACGCTCGAACGTTAGCCTGTGATTTCTTAGTACGCAATTAACTTGAGTTTAACCAACAGAATAATGCATTTGAAACCACTAGTTACAGTACCAAGCTGATTGTGATGTGCCTTACCTGTGTGTCGTCGAATAGACTGCAAATAATTAGGAATTTGTGTGACTGAATGTACCTAAATCATAACCTAGAAATAAAGTCAAATTGTTACCTATTTGTATTTAACTTTTACACTTAAAAATATAATATCCGGAATAAATTCATGACAGTATTCGATTCCAAATCCGATATAATATTATTCGTATATACAAATCCGAAATTTCATATCTATAACATTTCTAGTTGAGTGCTTAGAGACATTAACGCATCCTCGTCAACAATTAGGTATTATCTTTATCTATTTTAATGTAGAGTTATTATTAAATATTAAAATCCCCTCTTGATAAATTGATTTACATTTATTTTCAAGTTGTTCTTACTTTCAGAATAAACAGTGATTGTGGTCTTTTACCCATATATATTTTTATTAGACGCTGACCGTAGGCCTCTCTCATTAATGTTTTTGTTGTACGAATCAGGATGTATAATTATATACTCTTTGCGGTTTCTGTCATTTCATCAGTCATAATTCCGAATACGAAATTATATTAGAAATCGCATATTCTTGTTACTTTTTTGTCGTTATATATTATAGACTTTATATGTTAGATGTACAGATGTTATATATAGTTCGGGATATATTAGACTTCGTTCCATTGCTAGAAATTTCTATCTCCACGTATTGTATATTTCCTTAGTATGTGTGAACTAAGACAACGTCTAATTGGTAACCTAATCACTTAATTGTTTTGTTCCCTATACGATTACCTCGCATACCATTTCTTGATCGATCCTTCTTTGATCTAAAATACTAAGTTTTTATTACTTGATAACAAACGTTGATAATGATTTTAGTACATGTGATATTTGGATTACTGGAGAATGTATTATTTATTGTTTTAAAGTGCGTTAATTTCCAGATTTTTTAAAATAATATTTGAAAATTTTCGCTTTACTGTAATCTCCTTTATTTTAAGATTTAACTATTGGTATTATTGTGCTAAATAAAATAGTCAACTATGCCCAGCCGTTGATAGACTTTCATACCACATTAATTATTAAGCATGTGGTACCTTCACCGCCAAAATTGGCTACATTAACCATAATCGAGCATGCCATTAACCCTCAACAAATTAGGGGAGAATAGAAGCAGTCGCCGGAGGCGAAGTCGGCATGGTTGTCATAAGCATGTGACTTACGTAACAGTTGCCCTGTCAGTAATTCTAAGTCAGTAGGAAGTCCTTGAACAGTGTGTTTGTGTTTGTACTGTTTGCATCATAACTACCACTTGTGTGATGCACATACGTTTAATTATGTTTTCCATTTATACAGGGACCGCGTAAACATCTGTTATGAGTTCTCGGTCTGAAACCTTTAATAAATGTGTATGTTCCTAACTGCCGGTACGTTACCTCATTTTGTTGCCTACATATTCCGTTATATTAAATATCTTTGTATGAAGCAATTTATAATAACATCCATGAATATTTTCTGCAAGTTTTTGCAGTATTATTTCTGATTTCATGATGACCTTTACTCAAATTTAAGAGAACTGTAACGAAAATAATTTATTTTAGTAATTGTCAATTTTAGTCTTAACTAGCAGTTCCCCCGTATAACTTATAATTACAGGTTACTGTCAAAAAGTTGTTATCGGTTGCCATGGCAACGTGTGACATAATAGTAACAACTTCTTGATATATTGTTGCTGGGTTATATTTTTCTATCCCTTGAGTTTTCTTTTGGGATAAACTGTGTTCCAGAGTTAAATTTTTGAGAATGAGTTGAATAAATGAATAAAACGAACGAGTTATATATAAAAAAATTGTCGTTTCGAATCTTTTGCAATTTTCAGTAAACGTGTACAAACGGCCGGACTTCTTCAGAACATCCAGGCAGTGGAACGTCCACTGTTAGACACGGGCCTTCTCTAATGGATCTTCAGGGTGACTTGCCGTTTTTGTCTATTTCCGAGTCGACTCCAGAAATCTTTATAAGATCGTCATCTTGTGGGAGACCTACAAACGATGGCTACTGAATACTACTGATCTTCGTTCAGTTCGTAGCCGCAATTTAAACCTTTTTCTTAATTAAAATTTCAATTATTTTACTAACTTTTTAATTTTCTATTATGTGAGTAAATTAAATATGTATGTGATATATTGCATTGATCCAAAGTCATAATATTTTTTCATGATACAATTTATGGAAGGAGGTGGCAAACGAACAAGCTGGTCACCTGACATGTAAGTGACCGCTGCTATCTATAGGAGTCTGCAACAAGTAAATGAGTGGCAGATGCGTTGCACGAAGTAATACTCAAAATTTTAGTACTAAATCTAGTAGAAATTGCCTCGCCTGCCAATAGCAGATCCAGCTAACGTTTTTTTCGTTATTTGTCAAAAAAGTCGGGAGTCCAACGGCTCCACCACATAACTGTAAGTCTAAACCACCCCGGAACCTACACAATTTTTTTATCAAACTCGGTCCAGCGATTGCGTACTTTAGTCACAGACGCATACACAGAAGTATATATAATAATAATATAATAATAAGTAATATAATGCTTCTGTCTATGTGTATTAATGTAATTCATCATACAATCTAGGCAAAATTATTCACTTAATAATCATAGTCCCCAATAGTTCTTGTTTTATAGACAAAGTCGTGGGCAAGTTACCAAACTTTTTTATTAACCCTATTCCATATTTATTTTATTTCGGTATTCGGTTTTATGACTTGCTTCATACTGAATTGACAGAAGTACGAAAAAGAAAGATGATGATGAAGAGTAACTATTTTTTATTTTTTGTAATGTGAGCAATAAAGTGTTTATCTATCTATCTATTTTCTGGTATTTTACGAATATATGTTACAATATAGATAAAATAGTATAATTAAGAAGTTTTCATGTCTTTGAACTATACCGAAGTTGTTTGCCTCTTGGACAAAATATCTATATTGTATATAACTGCATTATCATTAGTCCTTGATAAGTGTGCAACGTTTCAAATTAATCTGAAGTTATGAAGGGGCTCAAAATCACGTTCAAAGCACACACACACACATTCAAGCTAATAAAAGCTTGTACAAAAGAAAAGAAAAATATTGATGATCATACTTTTTAAAATATAATTTGATCATAAGCAGTTCAAATATCATTTGACCCATTCGTCAGTTAGCTAGCTATTTTTTAAATGATCAGCCTTGCAGAAATTGATTGCGAATTGTGTAAACGCGGCTTTTGTTAAGTCCTACGTTTTATCGTAGCATAGTGCTACGAACTTAACTAAGGAGTTGGTTGTTCATTACATAGAGCTTAATAATAAATAAGTAAAAACAGCAATACCTTATATTTATACACGCCATTTTTGTTGTAAACATAAACATAAAAATATAAGTATATCTATACAGATAAATAAAATTAAAGTGTCTGTATGTAATATCAAAATAAAATTTCCAGACTCAGTGCACATGATGTATATACGATACTTATGACGAAAATGCAATTTTTTAAATTTTTGCCTGTCTGTCTGTCTGTCCGGTTATTCCGGGTAATCTCCGAAACGACTGAACCGATTTGGATGGGAATTTAACTGAAAGATAATATTTTAGATATTCAAATAGGCTACTTTAATATATTATTAAACATGTCCCCAATAGTAAACATACATATTTACAAAAAGTCTGTTGGAAAAAGGTGGCCTTGTGGTTTTTGTTTTGCATGTATTTATAGTAGAAATACGAGCTCCATAGGTTATAAAATGCAATAGGAATTAGCAAATCAACTTTCTCAGTCACCATCAGCTAACCGCGACACTGACGATCTAACCACTAATTAATTATCCGCGTATTTTCACTTTTGATTTTTTAGTTGCAATGTTCGCTTAATGCTTATTATGACTTGCGAGCCATTACGACAGTATTTTATCATAATACAATAGATTTCAGAGAGCAGAATAGACAAAGAAATAATTATCTACTAGGCGCATTTGGATTGGTGTCAAATTATTATTTTTACACGTAATTCTCAACGTGGTCCATTCTTTTTACAGATGATAGTTGTGATATAGTAGTGATTAATGCTTTAACTATAATTCTTCCTTTTTACGGTTAGTTAGAACAGGACGGCCGATGACGGGTTGCTATCCGAGAAAAAAAAATGTCAGGTATAGAGTCGGTTCAAAAATATGAATGGATAATTTCTGGTGATCATGTTTTGGAGTACGGTAATTTCTGAACAAGGGTTTTTTCTAAATTATGTGTACAGACGCGTGTTAAAAAATGTTCAAGTTTTTCTTGGATATCGGTAAGTTTGTTTAAATAGTCATATTTAAAGCCAATGAATCCCGCGGTCTTTCGTTGTTCGGACACTCTGCTTATTCAGTTCGCATTTATTCTGGGCTACTGTGAATTACAAAGAAAACAGGCAGCCATAACAACTGCCCACAGAAGTAAAAACCTAAAACAGGCGTGTCAATAGTTCAAAATTAAATAAAAACACTCTTGTGTATTAACAATAAAGTTCAAAATTGAACACGAGAAAAATAAATGAAAAATAGTTCGTCGAAACTATTCCATATTCAAATAAGCATGTTTATGTCACATGTTCCGCGTTGTTCACTCGAACCTATAAGATTCCGAATATGGTCTAAGAAGTTTTTAATCAAAACTTTAAGAAGAAAACATTCTCATCCATACGACTAATATCTTCTTGTCCCTTCAACGTTTTGTGCATCGATTTTAAACCTCAGTTAAATTAAAATGTACTTTCTAAATAATTTTATAAGTATGACTCAAGCAAACGAATAGAACAAGTGTTTAGTATTATTATTAATCTCTCATCACTCAATTCAATTTTGAATCACAAACAACTCTGCTGCTCTTAAAAACTTCAGATTCTTCTAAAGTATAAAATGTAGAATGTGTATACTTTTTACTACCATTATATCACGTAAAATATGAATTATTCTAATAATAATGTCGTATCATACAACAATGGTACCTCACCTTTATTACTTATATGTATATGTCACCGACCGATTGTCAGAGCAGACACTTTATAATTGGGCTAGGCAAATTCTAAACGGTCGGCCCATTCTCAGTTGAACGAATCATTGACAATATGGCGTTTCATTTCCAGTAATTTTCTAATGGGGCGAAGTACTTTGCACTTATTGTGTATACGATAATAATATTGTTCGACAAAATGAAACAACCGCGCTGATTGATCGAAACTGACTAACCTAACCTAACCTATCCTGCGCCACGTCTTTTCTTTTGCTGGCAAGCTGTTGCTAAACGTAAACAAACAAAATGGTCTTGTGAAGTTATTTTCAATTATTTGAATACCATTAGTACTAAACTTATAAATTACATTTACATAGTGTACTAAAATCAAACCTGTTATTTATTTTGACAAGGGTGGGAATTGAAGATAGTGAATTGAACGATATGTTTTTGTTTAAATAATTTGTAAAGAAACCTGTGTAATATTGTTTATGACGCCTATACCCACTTGATAAAGGTTTAGAATTCTTTTCATTATTTTTCATTGTCCATAATCTGTTGGAAAATAATAAATGCCTTACGTCGCCTCTTTGTAAAGTGCCTAAATAAGAAACGGCACATTCACAATAATTCGTTAAACTGACAATGTGCGAACCGTTTAGAATGTGCCTAGCCCGATTATAAAGTGCCTGTCCTTACAATCGGTCGGTGACATATATAAATTGATTTCCGTATTGAAATGTTAAAACGCTAACAAATTAGCACGAGAGCGTTTTACCCGTCGGCGTTCGGTTACGGTACAAAAAGCTACTCAAATTAATGAGATCGTTCGTCAAAATTCCAAACCTTTCATACCATCCATCCAATTTTGTTTTGATGGTACTCCCGATATATATTTACAAAAGGGATTTATTGAACAAATACCAAAAGGTTTAACCGTTAAATCAAATACAATGATTCAAATTAATTATATTTTTAACAAGCTTTTTCTTACCTTGACAGGGACAAATTAAAATTCGACGTGTTTTTTACTGAGAATCCGAAATTAAATTAAATAATCGTCAGATATCTTTTTTATAAAAAAAATAACTCAAAGATTTTTTTAATTGTTATTTTTATAATACTTCACTTCACAATGTAAACTTTAAAAATAAAAGCGTTCAAAATTCTATTTTGTGTGAAAACAGAATCGTTCGCTGCGAGCTGCGAGCTTGGATTAAATTAAGTTTCCGCAGCAATAGGTTAAATTTTCATCAAAAACGTTTTTCTAGTAAAATGTCAGTTCGCACGTCGATATTTTGCATTCACAACTTTGTACTCAGCTTTTGAAACTTTGTCGTCCGCGAGGTCTTTATTTAATCCTTTTGTCGTTTTTCAAATATTTATGATATTTTCACTATACTTTTGTGATAGTTAGTGACCAGAACAATAGGACTCGTATAGAAAACACTTGGACTCGTATTGCACTTCGCATTATATTATTCTACTACTCTTATATTATTATTTTATTATTCTATTACTTTTTCCCGCGGTTTTCGCTTTCTTTTCTTATCTTCCTCGCTGAATATTTAGTAAATTTATTTCGTGTATATTAACTTAGAATTATAGGTGAAGGACAAAAAGTTGTTACTGGTTACTATAGTAAAATCGTAAAAATAACATACATACACACATCGCGCTTTATATACGTAGATATGCCTGTTAAAAACATAAAAAAAAATATTCCATGAGAACCGTACATTTTTCCGGGATAAAAAGTAGCCTATGTGCTACTCCAGACTATAATCTATCTTGAGATTTGGAACATTGCGTCTAGAAGAAAATGTTTGTACTGGCGTACATAATATCATACAAGGGTGAAAATAACATGGACCATTATAATAATTGAGAAGACTAACCAATAATTATTAATATAGCATATGTGAGTTTTGGACAGAATAAATAATACTGATAACGAAATATACTTCATTATTTCAGCCGATGTTCGTATTAATCACGTCCGTAGGCTTCATGGAACTTCGCATAGCTGAAATATCTCACGTAATTTCATGGTATTGCGAATTAAGCGGATTGCGATCCCAAAAATCTTTGATGGGATTCCTGAGTTGCTAATTTAGTGTAACTAAAATAATGTATGAATTAATATGGCTTTATCAAAACTGAGAAAGATTTAATGGGTAAGTTATTATCTCACCTGCGTACCCAATAGGTCAAGGGCTATTGTCGCGGGCTTAAATATAAATATTTATGTTTTTTTTTTCAATGGATATAAAATGAAATAAAATATCAGTACAGTTTAAATATGTCGATTAAAAGTGGACAACGCTTCTGTCACTCTCTGCGTTCATTTAATAACTAAATGCAGCACTAACTCTGCGTAAATGTTTTCAATATATCAGCGTCGATATCAATAATACCCGCTTACAATAAAATGTTAGAAGATCCGACTTGGGATCAATCGGAAACTAGATATTGCAGTTCCTAATGAAATCTCTATTTGAGTTACTCCTCCAACTCACAGCCAAGAACGATATTATTTATTTGGATTGTGCGTATTCAATCCATTAGAAGACAATAACAAGGCAAATCTTCAAAACAAAGGACAAGCTATACCAAGCTTATGAATGAAGAATTATTAATAGTAAGATATACCTTTCAGAGTAGTGAATAAATAATTAATTGGATTAAGTTTTTATTATAGCAACGTTTATGATCTTATTTCTCGGCTTAACTAGTTCAAACTAAGTTTATGTTCACTTACGAACAGGTCCTGCCAATCTGGTCGCCTAAGCTTTCGTTCTACGCTGCGCGTCATGCTCGCCGCTGCGTTGTGTAAAACTTTGTGATGTTTGCAGTCGTTTCATGAAATGGAAAGGGCTATGACAGGGCGAGTATTGAAACCTTTGAACAGCTAAAAAACTCGGTCTCTGGCGCACGGCAAGTGACACTGTCAACTCTTTACGTTGTTTCACAACCTACCTTTTGTAGTGTTAATATTAATGAACTTCGATGTCAATGCGTTCGCATTTTTCGGCACATGTTGTTTGTGAAATTTGTGTTTCTAAATTTAAGATTTTAACTCCTATAACTGGAAATCCTGGAATGACTAACCATATTCTATAAAGGAGGATATTACTTAGGGAAAAATAACTCATGCTCTTCGAAACACAAGTCGAAGTAATTTAAAGAAATTTTGGTATAATTTGATATATCTTGTTTGATATTTTTTTTTGTTTGATATTCGTTTCATATCCATCTACGAAATTAATCTAGACATGGGCACAACAAACTTGTAAAACTTTCATGTTACATCGGCTACAATAACAACAATGAGCTCAGCGTCTATTATATATATTTTCTAGGTAGCTTTATCATATTTTTAAAAGACTTTAACTATAACAAAATAGCTTTGTTAGTTACTTTTTCACGCGTAAACAACTTATCATCATGAAATATTTCTATTATTCAAAAAAGTACTTGGGTAAAGTACTCAAGTCCTTTCACTGAAAAAAAAACTTCGCTAGAGATAGGGAAATAAAACCTAATATAGGTTACCATGGTAATGTGTGATGTGTAACATGTCTTTGACATTTTGTTTCATGTCAAAATGGCTTTTGTGAATGATTCGTGCATTTCACAAACTGACGAAATTGACAAACGGTCGGCGACATACACGAATACGAAGGTATCCATGCAGACACGCTTACTGTTTTTCGTTACGCGTGTTCTGAATTCTTAAAGATACAATGTTTGTATTGTATTCGAAATAGTCCTTTAATATGTCTTGACGACCTCCGGCTCATGATCACGGGAAGAAACGATTAGAAAATTATTGACAAATTCGTACATACTTGTTTCTTCTCCAACTACACAAACACGTTTATTGTATTTTATATGTACATATGTGCTAGGATAGACAAAATGATACCACAATCATTTCGTAGGTACCTACTGATATTTAGTTCAAAGATTTTAAATTATATCAAAACAACTCAAATGTTTACCATATTACAATTCTTATGAGAGTTTAGTTTATTTAACAATAATTTTAATAAGATACTTTAAATTAGTTGAACTGTACTGTCCATCACCAAACCATAGGTGATTCAACGTAACTAAAATGACCCAGAAACACCTTTATATGTAACATTAGAATGGTGGAATCTTATTTCTAATAATGTTTATAATAAAAAGTAAACAATTTATGATTTACTAGTGGACCGCCCCGGCTTCGCACGGCACGCCGTAGCACTATAAAAGTCGAGATAAAACTATGCTATCTTTTAAGTTAGATCGAACTGCACATGGTGTGCGAATTTTATTATAATCGGTTAAGTGGTTTAGAAGTCCATTGAGGACAAACATTTATATATATTAAGATGTACCACTCGATAAACCAGGATTTCCACAAAATTAAAGCGCCATCATTTGTGGCTCATGTCGTTCTGTGAGATGACGCTGTATTACATTATCGGATTATTGAATCCATTCCTTAAGATCATAATCTTACCAAAAGTGAAGTCAAAGCGAAGCACGTACGCCCAGGTACTGGCCTAATAATAACTTTCACCAGAGAACAAATGACACTCAAGATGTAAGGTCAAAAATGGGAGCATGGTGCAAGAAAGGTAGTTTTCTTTTTAAAAGAGAACAGCAGTGGTAGCATCTGGTGTCACCACAGCCAAATAATATTCTGTTAATTAAGTATTATCTCATACAATGCGGGAATCAATTGATTATTTTTTTTATTTCTACTCCTTTTTGTTGTACGAACTTACGAAAGACTAGTCGGTAAACGGGTCGAACATTAACAAACATTATTTCTGTATATGTAAACTAAACTTTAGTAAGACATAGTAGCTGTTTTTTTTATACGAATAAAACCAATTGAAACTTAGTTTAAGCTTAGAATATGTCTTAACTGAATATGTAAAAACTTCAAATCTTGTTCGGTCTATCTGAGTAGATGCCAAATAGGCCAATAGATTGACCCGATCCTCATTATTTATTTATCAAATTATATTTGTTACACATAATTATATGTAATACTTTCAAGAAAACTACTATATGGTTTTGTATGAAGCATACTGGGCGTGACTGAATGATAGGATTAGATATTGAGGAAGGTATGTTTCGGTTGTTCTGACGTGCAATCCTAAAACTGACAATCATTTTTATTATGTCATAAAATGATTGCATGTTAAATACTTTTTCTGTAAGTCCAATCTCTATCATGTTTAGGACCAAACATGCTCGATAAAACTTAGATAACGACTGTTATCTATGTTTACTTATCGTATATCAATACGTATCGGTTGTAATTCAAAATTTATAGTCCAACTTTAAACCCAGGATGAAATCTGACCTAAACCACCCAGTCAATATACATTTGTATGTAAGTTAAATTATAACAATGTCTCTAAGTAACGACTGCTTTAGGATTTTTAATAGAGTTTTAAGCTCGGTTTTTGAAAGGTTTGTCAAATTTGTATCCATCCAAAACCATTTAACAGACATGTCAAATCTATTACAATTTTATAAAGAGGAAAAAAGTTGATAATCACACTTCTGCCAACTCAGATGACATTTGACAGTTAGCTAGCTTATTTTTACGTTGATCAACCTTTCGGAAACTTATCGTTAGTACTTTTTTTCTATCAATTATTTCATGCAAAAAGCTTAATGGATTAAAGAATGTCAATGGGCTTAACTTATATCTACCTATTAAACCACGTCCGAGTTCCCCGTGCTTGATACGATAAGCTAATTGTTCGCGATTAATTGGTTGTCTTTTTATTATATTATTTTTGCGAGAAACGGTTACCACGCTAACCAAGCCAAGAGACAGATTTATTCTAGTTTCTATTATATGGGATAAATATAATTAATTACAAAAAAAAATGATAGCAATGTTTAAATATTGATACGATTGATATCAAAGCGAATGTTTTGGTCTTTCCTGATTTCAATTACTATGTTTTTATTTAATTAAATGTTTTCGATTGTAATTAACAGTAACGTTATAATTTAAATGATAGTTTTTGTTACAGTTCACGAGAGCCAGCCGCAAGCGCGGCGTCATTCCGATGAAGACGAAATCGCTAACATGGAGGAGAGAGCCGCCCTCGCTGGCCGCTTTCTCACCCTCGACAAACGCCGCAGGCGACCACTAGTCTCGAAAGTCACACTACACGATGCAGTGCTGCTCGATGGCCTGCAACTGCGCCAACTGCAGGCAAGTCATGACCGATCAAGAAGATACTGACTGTTCGTATTGCTTGTAGTACTTATGGCCTCTTCCACTGACCGCGGCGAATATACAAAGCGTTGCTGGGCCATTGCAGTTTGTCATTAGTTGTTTTTTTATTTAATTATTTTGTTATTTTTGGCTGCACATTAGAATAAAATTATATTTATTAATCGAGACATTGCGTTTGTGGTTAATACTGATGGAATTATTGTACACAACGTATTTACTCATACGTGATACTGATTGAACACGTGCTCGAAAGTATAGGAATACTTTGTGAGAAAGCTTGCAAGTCCAACTACATAATATTTCAGAAACATGGAAAATCGTACGATAACTGTCGCAGTGTTTTTTTGCTCTAAATATCAATTAGAACGCTTTTGAATAGCTGTAGTATAGTTGTAGGTATACGAAAGCTGTTGTAATATGTTCCAATTATGCAAATAAATCGAGAAACATGATTAAACAATCTTAAATTAAAATAATAATAGATCAGCCTTATTTAGTATATTTTCCCACTGCAGTGACACAGGTCTCCTCTCCGAGAGAGCGGGGCCGTAATTCAATTTATTTCTTGAATTAAAGTTTCTTGTTATTTAGTCAAAATCATGGGAATAATTAAATTACGCAACTATGTGTATTAAATAAATTTGTGGTAATAATACAGTAATTACAACTTCGTACTGTGGTATGAATGTAGTCCCGCCATGGTCATTCCACAATCCTTCGGCAGCGTCGAGACGCTGGCTGGCCGTAAATTTAAATGTCGACGCTTTGTATTCATGAGGCGTCCTGTGAGGAGGCTTGTGTACTTGCGGCTAGTTTAATAACGCGGCCGCACGCACGATATCTTTATAACGGATAAAATTCGGATGTTAAACGGATTTATATTTTATGTAGAAATTAAATATAGTTTCGCAGTGCAGTTTAGTTGCAATATTCATCTTTTTAATATTTCACGAGACATAGTTTTAATATCTCTTAGAAGATGGGCCGACGATCCGGTCAAGTTTGTGGGACTCCAATGGAATACGTCATGGGACCGATGGGGTGATGACGATACCATGGAAAAACTACACTACCTCCTGCAATATGTTATTTAACAATAATATACCATTATTACTACTATGATCGTATAACAAAAAAGATAGTCAAAAATAAGGTTGAATAAAGACGTCTGAACGGAACTTTTGTAGCGCAGGTTAGGTAAAACGTGACAAGTGGATATTTAGTGAAGCGTAGACCGATCAATGTCTTAAAGTTAAGCTAACAATTTTTTAAAGAGCTATTCGAATAGCCTTAAATATATTACTTCTTTTAAATATATTAGTTACTTAAAAAAAATATGTTATTTATTATTTAACTAGTTAATATATTATTTATTATTTAACTAGCCTTCCGTTATAAAATTTCTAAATTGTTTGTCTCCGTGGTCTCCCCGCGAGGTACCCTTATACCAGTATGTGATAACTTAGATGCAACTCCGCTGGTGTTAATATTGCGATTTGACTGTTTGAGTGATGGGTCCTTTTTCAATAAAAAATACCATGAAGATTTCAGGCCACCTATTTCTATACTATGAGACAAAGTAGGTATTTACTTTGTCTCCTTTACATAGGTTGTTATTCCATATATTATGGTAGGATACCTAAACCGTTACGACGGTTCTAAATTATTTTGTTTTTCTACAATATGAATAAACTGTTCAGATCACAGATTTAGCTTATAAGCTGCCTTTTTGAGCCCGCATAGGGGCTTGTTATTCGAACGAATTTATTGATTTTTCGTCAATGATGCCACACGGTGGTGACACAAAGCACAACGCAATGTCTCGATCCGCATCGCCCTTGTTTTGTAAAAGAAAACAAAAGAGTATTCCAACAATTACTCTCTCTAATTTCTACACGTTTCATGTCAGCAATATTTAGTCCACGTTTAACTGTAATGTCGATGTCATCGTTTCTTTTAAGAATTTTGTGGTAAAATCTTTAGACACTCATTCGTTTGTTTTACTATTTTAGGAGGAGGAAACTTCAAAACAAGTGCGCTGACGATATTAAGTTCCATTTTAATTTGTAACCGCTTCTTATGTTATTAATTTAATGTTGACGTTATAATTCATTGTTTAATGTTTTAATTTTGTATTTCCTTGTGTTTAGAAATGTTGTAACAGATTGTAATAGCTTGCGTTTTCAGCCAAAAGATATATTTTTGACAGACAATGAACACTAGAAAGGGGCACGGTAGTCATATAAAGTGTTCTTGTAGTGTTTGTTGTCATAGTATTTTTGGTATCAATAATATGACTCAATAATCCGTACTAATATTGCGGGAGTTGTGTTGAAAAATTGGGTATTAAAATTCCGAATTCATACAGTGTACTCATTGACAAGCCGTCAAGAATCGGTCAATAAATCTGAACACATGTTTGTTTACGACTCGCTAAAATGTAGTGCGGTGCGAATGTTGCAATGTTGCGATTTTTTTTCTTATTACGTGGTGATTTTTAGAATGCAACGTGTATTTGTAAAGTAATGAATTGAACATTATTTATATTGAGATACAGGTTATTTTTTATAAGATAAAGTAGCAAAGGATTCACGAATTAATGACGTCAGCTGATCACGTACGACCACGAATATTTACAACACCTGAGGAGCTGCTAACTGCAGCTCATCTTGTGTTTTGTTGGTGCTGAAGGAAGGATTTAATTTTTGTTATTTACTTTTATCGCAACAAGTTAAATACTGTCATACAGTATTTATTTTCATAATTAAAGGCGCTGGCGTCAATTCATAGTTAGTTAACGTGTCGAGTCTTAATTTACGTCGTCTAATGTCTTTTTGCTTTTTTGCAGTGCATCCTCAATCAGTCTGCGCTGTGGGAGTTCAATGCATTTGCATTGGAAAAAGTCTCCGGGGGTAATATTTTTTATGCTTTATATATTTTTAAAGATCTTCTTCGCCACATAAGCTACTATAATATGCAAATAAATATATAACGTTATTAATGATCGTTGATTGAAGATAATAAAGTGGCGGATAGGATACTTTAAAATGCCTTCTGTTTGTTTTTATTTTACATCACGTTTAATTCCTAATGCGGTAAAGTGTCTTTATGTGTACTTAAGAATGGATGTTAATTACGAAGGTTAAAGAACAATGAATTTGCGATGTCATTTCGTATGTGAGCAGTGTCACAAGAATGCACAATACGGTCGCACGCAGGCCCCTGTCATTTCGCAGCCGTCAGACAAGTGACATCTAACCGCAGTCAAGCTTACATATAGTCGACATATATCTACTGTAGAAATTCATCCGAAAATTTTTAAAGTGAAAACTCCTTTAGCCGCGTTAGACGATATTTAGTCTCTCTCTCTGTCTCTCTCTCTCTCTCTAGTATTTAGTAGAAAATCTTATAGATTAGCATGAAGAACATGCTCAAACATGCGTTAGCAACATTGAATTTGAAACAGTTTCGACGAATTTTTTTTTTCATTAATTTTTCTCGTATTCAATTCAAAATGTTCTTGTTAAGATACAAGTGTTTTTTTCTTCATTATTTTTTTATTTTTGAATTATCGTGGCGCCTTCCCTGTTTTAAGTTTTCGCTTCTACCGACAGTTCTTATGACTGACTGTTAAGTATAGAGAATTTATAAAAAAGATTTAAATTTATACGTTGATGTATAAATTTAAATATGTTTTGGCTGTAGTTTTTTCGGCCGGCCGCCTGCCTGGCGCCAATCATCCTCATATGTATGAAATGTTAGTATGTTATCGAAAAAAAAATGGTTTTATTTATTTTAACCGTTCCCAACCAAGCTTGGTTGAAAATGGTTCACTACAATAGTCGGATAGCGGATTCGAACTCACGACCATATTGTACATTTTTCGCAGTCAGTATCCATTAGGCTATTAGTAATATATTTTACTATGTATCTATTTTAAACAAAATACATTCTATCGTTTACAATATTTTGGAATAAATAATCTACTTTTTTTTTTAATTGTACATTTGAAGTAAAATATTTAAATGTGGAGGATAATTTTTTTACCGGTATGTATGTTTGCATATATTTATGTATTCCATTATGACCTTCTTTTTGAAGAGTGAGGTGTCACTAGACACGTATTCTTCCCTGGACTGCCCTAGGTAATGGCATAAATGATGTGATGAGTGATGGTAATCACACGTCAGTCCGGTTTTATTTGTTGCGTGTAAACTTGGTAATATGACTAACGTAGTTCAAATTGTAGATTCTACCTAAACCCTGAAGACCTCACCTTTATGTATTATTTTTATAGTTGATTTGTAAGAAAAAGAATAGCTAACATTAACATCTTACGTCCTTGTCATTCAAGTGAGGTAGAACGAGATAAAAATCCCAATTCGGTTTTCGCCTAGCTTAATATTTATTACAGCTCTATTTGTCGATTGGACATGTAGATACATACTGTAAATGATATACACTCGGTCATACAATATATCGATTTGACTCTCGTTTAAAATTTTTGAAGTAAAACTTCCTACTTATTACAACTAAAAGACGAATGAAGATAAAGTTAGATGATAGTAAAACTACTGGCCTAACAATGTTCACTAAATCTTCCAATATTGATGGGTTAATATAAATTATTCTGATGTAATTTTTTAAGCTTGCAACACACTAGTGCGTTTTGTGCACTTAAAAATTTTATCTCATATACCCTTAAAAGTCACATTACAACGACAACAAATGTGTTAATATGCATGCTAGGATTAGCATACATGCATACTAATACTCGATTCTTGCGCATCGGATGTTGTTCCGCCCATTGCTTTAGTAACATGTCTATAACTGTTATCGTAATTTCAATGCTACAATTATTTGAACGTAATATCGGATGTTCGTGTTATTAGATAATGGAAGCTTAAAGCTTTAAGAATATAAAAATATAATTAATATATTTTGTTTATATACTTCAACAGTATAAAAATATAATATAATGTTCATAGTCATTTAAAATCGTCATTTAGTAGATCACGAGACAGATGTTCTGATGTGTTATGTAAAAATTATTTGGCTGAATAAAAGGAAATGTACATTGCATTTATCAATCAGATATTGAAATGTTGAAAGGATGAAT
>JWHW01029600.1:37859-89665 GCA_000931545.1 Papilio glaucus | reverse complement strand
GGAGCACCCATAACCGAGAGCGTGTATGCGTATATGTATGAATTTAGAAGAAGCAAGAGAGGTGTGCCAGGATCGCGCCATATGGAAATCCATGATCTCTGCTTACCCCTCTGGGTTACGGGAGTGAGCGCATATTTATTTATTATATTATACTCAGCATATGGTCATCGAAATTAGAAACAACTAATGCAACTGACGAAACTGAATGCCGTGCTTTAAGTGGATTTTATGCACGACCGAAAGAAAATATAGGCAATGAAGTAAACCTCACATATTTACCTTACACCCCGTTGAGTAAAATCAACAGCGTAACATTAAAGTACGAACGTATGCACTAGTCCGTAGGCGTGTGTTTAACTTTTCATCTTAATAGCAGCGAGTAGAGGAAGTCTGGATGGCAACGTTGTTTGTGTTAGAACATAAGGTAACTTAGTGCCATGTCACATACGTTGAATTTGTTGTATATATGTCGGGAAATTTATCTCTCCTTATATCAGTCCCTTTCGTCATTTTAAAGTCTGAACTCAGTGTTCCTGCTAGTGGGACGACTATATATCATAACTATTGATGTATATAGTATACAATTTTTAAGTTCTAACAAATAAAGTTCATTTTTGTATAAATACAATTTTATGATACCCCGAAGGAACGCTTAAAACTGTTGAACTATTTTACTTCGTTATTCATATTTAAAGCTATATTTAAGTCAATCTTTATAATGATAATTTAATGAATTATTTCAACTTTCCTCTAAGCTCCATTTATGTGTCTATCAAGTCTTCGATCAAGTCGAACTGAAGCGTACTCAAAACTCGAGGTGACGCTCGCAAACCCGCACCTAGTGTACTGTTTACATTAGCGTAAGTGAGCAATACTCCGGTAGAATACTTAATTGATTAAATGCGTTCGAAAAACAAAACCGACTTCAAAATACAGTATGCGGGATCGAGATGTCCCTGTGCCATTTTCTCTTACTCGCCGTTGACAGATCAAATTTACGTAAACAACTCAAGTCTCACAACACGCAATATATCTTCGGAATTCAAGGTTCAATACGATTGAAACTAACAAAGACCCCCTTGAGAGAGTTCTGAGAGATAGATAAATTAAAGCACTTAAAGTAACATCTTAGTAAATATAAAAATTGGTCTATTCTACGGTACTAAAATTGTTGATAATTAAAAAACTTGACTAAGAATTCCAATCCACACTTGCAGCAAGACTTACACGGGTACAGCTATACCCGTTCGCCAAATGGATCGTTGGATTCACAATTTTTTCGTAATTTTTTTTAACGGTTTTCCTTTATACATTCTTTTATGTTTATATCTAATCTCATGTGCAATTTAGACTGAAAACAGGGACTTGAATGCATCATATCCTTCCCAAGAGTCCACGACAGTTTCCTATTATAATAATAATTGATCAAAGCTTGCTATTATCTTTGACACGCTGTTCTAACCTGGAATGCTTGATGTTACATATGTTTGTTCATGTGCACACATGAGTACTTTCCGCTGTTCATTATCTCAATGGTATAATGTAATGTTTTATCATTTCTATTGGTGGTGTAATGTAAATGTTTTATCATTTCTATTGCTGATTAAGATTTAAAAACTCGTATTTTGTATTGTTTCATCTTAATTGCACATTCCTATCTGTTTTCATACATACTAACAAATTAAATAAGTAAACTTAGTTTTAACAATTTAAAACTGTTGAAACTAAGTTTGTATTAAATTTGATCTTACGTGCCTTAATCGTATTATCTGCAATAAATTAATGAGTTGCGTTGTCTATCTTTAATGGACAGAAGAGGGAATAAACAGAAAAATAGATAGGAACGAGAATAAGACTATGATTTAAGAACAACAAAAAAGAAATAAAAAAGCATGTATGCGTAGATGTATGAATGTAGAAGAAGCGAGAGAGGAGTGCCAAATGGAAATCCGTGGTCTCTGCCTACCCCTCTAAGCTACGGGCGTGAGCGCATATTATTATTATAAAAAATTAATAAATGAAAGTGTTTGATGGTTTCGTTTGTTTCAAATAGTATTATATCATATTACTGATACTGGCTCGTGACTCGTGGAATGTGTCAATTCGTCTGTAATCAAATTAGAATCACGTTACAGTTCGGCATCCGAAATGGAACGTACCGTGAAGCGATTAATCAATAGAAGCATCAGGATGCAACTGTCACAAATTAATTTGTCAATTGAAGTGCGCGTATGATCGATTGTAAAATCAAATTGATATCGAACGACGTCCTATCTGATACGTTTCCACTTTTTCGTGTTACTATCATTATTTTTATAAATACGAATGTGAGTTTGTTTATCACACATAAACTACTCAAAAGATCATGAAATTTTGCATACATATTGTCAGGGATACAGAAGGTAACATAATATCCTGACCAGAACTTATATCACGAAAACAAAACTTTCTGAGGGATAGAAAAATAAAACTTAATATAGGTTGCTATGGTAACGTATGCCACACACTCACACGACAATGTCATCTTTGTGACATTCTATTACGTGACATTCAGTACCATGGGCAACCAATAACAATTTTTTGGCGTTTACCTATAATTCCAAGTTGAAATAAGCGAAATCAAGTTACAAAAATATACATGTTTTGATTGCGGATAGTGTAGTTAATGTAGTTCCAACTTGCAATATATGTAAATTCATTATTTTATATCAGCTACTTCAAAAAATTGGGATCATAAACTGGGAGTCGATAAGACCTAAAAACAAATATTACTTATTCCACTTTCATACAGCCGCTTGTAAAAATTTTAGGCACCCTTATTGTTTGTTAATAATCAGTGTTTATGTATGCGTTTTTGCACGTGACTATAATAGCTGAATGTTAAATAGACCCCTATAAATTAACTCTTCAACATTTAGCAATTAATCTGATAATGAAATTGAGTCCGCTAAGGGGCTTATAAGCTAATTTAACTCTACACTAGTTACAGATCGTTGGTAAGTTGCAGACGCCGAGTGGTCCGTCCCTCTGTGAAATCCGTCCCTGCTTTTGAATTGCGTTATAACTAGTTTTCTTGACAAGTGGACAACTGTCTCAATTACAAGGTGTAAATTAAGTTACAGCATTATAAACTTAATTATTATAATAGAAGTTAATTATATGTTTCACTGTCTCCCTCTATCGACGCTTGATATCAACTATTTTGTATATTTTAATGTCAATGTTTTTTTTTACATATAATATATCTTTGTGACAATCATCTATAACCTTTCGACTTGACTCTAAAAATATCTTATTACTATTGTTACTCTATATAAGTTATTTTTTATATTAAGAATGCGATAATCTTCGTGGAATCCTAGCAGAATATTCACTACACATACATGTACAATTGAATCGTCCTATTTTATAGCTTGTATAATTCATATCTGACACTTCACTACATTTAACAGCTCTTCAATATATCATCGACATTGTAACCAGCTTTCGCCAATCTGCCATCTTTGAGTCTTTCATCTAATCAAACTTTTTCTAATACTGAATTAATTTATGCTGAGTGCTTATGTTATGATTTGTTTTTTACTTATTTTTCTTGTATTATTTTACTCGAAAAAAACTGACCGACTGATATATTTGCACAGCCCAAACTTGCACATTTGCACAGAGATTTCTATTATTACTTAGGCGAGCACTCAGAAAGATATTAAGGTCTAAAGTAGGGGATGAAAGTTGTATGGAGAAATGATTGTAGTTCAATGTAAATTGACCTCAGACCACAATGATCAATCATACTAAATTGGGTTCAGCTTAGGGTGGGAAATTGTCGGTAAAATTATACTCCAATGCGGGTAAAACCGCGGGGCGCCGCTGGTACATTTATGAATTACAATGTAATATTATTGCGTTGTAAAAATCCGTTCCATAGTTTTTGCGTGAAAAAGTTAGAAACATCCACCCGTCCTCACAAAACTTTTACGTTTATAAAATTAGTAGAATTTCCTTTGTTTTAAACATTTTTTTTATTATCAGTCATAGAATAGGAGGAGGAGAAGGATAGGAGTCGCTAGCCACAATATACCGAACATGTGTTGTTATGGATTAATAATTTTTGAAAGCCGCACATATTTACTCTAACAGACTACGTTGTTACCTCGTCAGTGCTGTGATGCAGTTTCCACCTAGCGCGACACTTGGTGTTGTCAGAGGATGTTTGAAACTCAATTATCTTGCACAATACAGTCTTTGTCCTGAGTTTACCGCTAGATTGCTTCGAGAAGCTTCGAGGAATAATTTCGTAGTTTAAATTTACAATAGATTAAGGCATTGCAACTTGTATCTTGGTGAGCCGTTTGGTTAACTTCAAAGTAAAGGCATTTCGTGTACATCGTTAACCTTAACAGTACGTTTTTCATATCGGGGACTAAAATTACACTATTTTTGTTTCTAACTCTGAATTAGAAGCATGAAACTTTTTAGTATGAAATTATCGTTCAAACTGACAAATATTTTAAATATTAAAACATTTCGGAGATTTCTTTATTTTTAAATACGTATATATCACTTATTTAAAAATAATTCACATAATTCTACTACTCAAATATATACTGAATGTAACAATAGTAGAATACAAACTCGATACAAAGCGATTATCAAGATCTTACAACACGTGTAACCCTGGAAGTCTACGACTATTTCTGAAGAATAAAACTTGTGTACTATGACCACTAGTAGATATCGTTTGAGAGATCACTGGACATAAAAGAAAGATTAACAATGTTATACAATACATTATACAGAAAAGAAAGATATTTTTAAATACAAAAGCAGAGACGGACTCATATCAACGCACAGCCCAAACTACTGGTCTAAGAGCCTTGAAATTTTGCACAGATTTCTGTTGTTACGTAGGCGAGCATTAAAGAAGATTTTTCTAAATTTATCTTCTAGAAGTCTAAAGTAGAGGTTGATGGGTAGACTAAGTTCGAAAGGAGAAAAGCTTGTAATCCAATGTGGGTTGACCTCAGATCTACATGATCAGCCATATTAAATATGGTTCAACTTAGACTATACTATCATCGGTTAAATTAAATTGCACATGGGTGAAACTATCACGTATCAGTCAACATAAAACTCGTCCATTGCTGGATGTAAGACGTCCCTATTGATACCACAAACATTGGTTTAAGTAATCTATAAATAATTGAATTGGTATTCGTGTTCAACTATTTTATGGCTCGAAATTTTACATTTTAAATAAAATTAAATTCTAGTGTTTAGGATTATTTAAGATAAGACCATTATAGTTCAGTCGCTAAGAGTCCAACTTACTATCCAAGGTTCAGTTCACATTCAGCCTGTGCATATTACTTTTATTCTACAGATTCTTGAAAAAAATCATCCATCTCATGTTCTTTTACTTTTGAGGGTTACTTCAATTCATTTTTTAAATTTAAGTTTAGGATTCAATCAATTCTTATCTAATCTTAAATATATCTAAAGTTATAAATCATCTGTTTTAGTTTATTAGATAATTGCCGAAAAAGCTATCTAAAAATACTAGAAAAGTTTAGTAAACTCATAGATATTGTATTAAACATTCGTAAGATCGATGATCGATCGACTTCGATAAGAAGTCTCCATTTTATTTCGCAATTTTTCATTCATGAAAATATCATTATATTTTTATAAATAATATTATCTTAAAAAGATAAGGTAAAAATACGTAGGCAAATATGTGACTACATTTTTGTACATTTCTATTTTCATAAGACAAAGATGATTTGTATGATATTTGGTTAGTTGCCACGTGCCAGATAATATCGGTATATTGGATACCGTTTTTGAATAAACGTCATCAATTTTTTATCCCTTGTTATATAAGTCTTGTTATAGTATGTAGGATTTTTGTTCTACTTTTACTTACGTCAGTTTTGTTACAATATTCACGTGTAGAGCTTATCATGTGTAACCTTTGCCATTTCAATTCAGACACTAAATAAGGCCCGCTTTATGTCTGTTTTTATTTTGACATGCGTCATTATTACCTCATCTCATCGTCTCAAGAGCAATTTCCACGTGTAACAGCTTATGAGAACTAACGTTCAACGTTCGAATATAATGCCGCTTTAAACTAACGATCAATAATAATTCATGGTTCCCTTTGTCAACCACATTTAAGTTATGGTTAATTGAACTTTTGGAGCTTCAACGGGATAATATTTAATACTATTCAGTTTAATTAATTAAAATCTTTGCTGCTTCTGAAATTATTGTAATTGAGCTACGTGTATGAACTTTTGTCACACTACTTTGGTTTGCTTATACTTGTAGTTTAAAAACCTACCAGATTTTAAAAGACGCCTATATCCAATCGTGGCGGTGCATACAATGATGATTATATTGACGATTATCTCTATGAATGGGTTGAAATGGGTGTGAGATTATGTAGATATTATAGTGAAAACAGTACGCTTTAAAATGGTAGAGCCCGCAACAAAAACATCTGTTCCACGGCCACAGCCGGGACGACTGGTGAATTACCACGACTCCACAGGCGTCAAGAAAAATGCTGTGTTTTATCTGATGAGTAAGGTGCCACAGGCGTTATCCTAGATCTTGTCCGATCGTTTTCTAATAAGAAAAGAATTGGAAAGGAAAGAGAATTTGACGGGGAGTGGATGGATAGGAAAAATAAATATCGTTTTTATTTTTATTCCCTCCTCTGTCCATTAAAGGTAGGTAACGCAACTGCAATTCGTTAGCCTATGGGTAGTGGTTACGTAATATCATTTGTCACTTTCTTCTTTAAAAATATAATAATTTATTTTTGAACAAACTAAAGAGGACTTGGACTATTACCGTTGTCCATTGTCTACGGTAATGGACTCTACTCGCTGAAATTAATCGCAGCTTAGTCTTTGCGGAGTCACCCTTCGCCTGCATCGGACACTTTAATTACCGTGTACGCGAAGAAAAGAACGACGCTTGTTCCATTATCTCTATAGTTATATCTATGTCCCAAGTGTCACCTTTTTCTAGTGTATAGTTATTATTATTTGTTAGCCACGGCCGTCCTACTGCAGAGCAAAGGCCTCCCTACAATATTGTAATACAAAAAATAGAAGCTATGGCATCCCAATTGGGACGATTTTTCCTTAGCTTACGTCGTGTGTTTATATTTGTCAAATACTGGCTGTCCTCTTTTTTATTATTATTTTAATAACTCTCTACTTTTTACACCATTTGACATGTGTGAATGTTCCAGACTCTGGTGTCACTGTCTGTGCAACAATTTTGACCGGTGATTTTGTATTAGTGTAACATATCTATTGTATAAAATATTATTTCCTCCCTACCACTTTTGCTGCCAATCCTTCCAAAAGGAATCGAGTCCCGCCATCTCCGCCTGGGCCTGTCGCGACTTCGTCTAACACAAACAGTTGCAGATGCGTAGCCTGCCCTTAATTGTCAGAGGTGGGGATGGTGAGGAAAAAGGATATCGAATAGGAATTCCTACACATCCCCTGCCCGTCCGGCACCACAGGTGGGGATGGTGAGGAAAAAGGATAAGGAATAGGAATTCCTACTCATCCCCTGTCCGTCCGGCACCACATTCATCAAACGAAAAGCTGAAGTAGACTCGTACTTCTACTTAACGCCCGTATCAGATGTCACGGTTTTCTCGGAACCATTCAATACTTGCTTGCTTAGATTAGCCAAACAATTTTCGTTAAAAATTAGTGTTGTACATACTACAACCATTTCTATAAACATGAACGTATGATATGAAAGAATAAACGTTTTTGTCTATACTGAGAACGCAAACAATAAACGACTCATTCAATACTCGGTCTGGATTTTGCATCACAATGCCGCTAATGGAACGGATTTACATTTTTGGAAACATTTGAACGCTGCGTGACAGGCGGGTGCCAGCCGGTCGACACTAGGTTAGCGTAACGTCCTTACGCTCTATTTCGCCATCGATTATATTACCCCATATAATGGTCAAAACAGGGATTTTTTTTATAACAGAATCTCCAACTAAAACTTATTTATATTATGATTATTCTTACTGGACTGGTGAAATAAATATGCGCTCACGCCCGTAACCTACAGGGGTAGGCAGAGATCATGGATTTCCATTTGGCGCGAAACTGGCACACCTCTCTCGCTTCTTTTACATACATACTTGACTAGTTGTACAAAGATATATTATATTTTGCTTTATTTCCTATAATAACAAAATGAATAAATTTAAAAAGAACGGTCTTAAACAAAAGTCAAATTACTTTGTTAATAAGGATATATAAATGCTACTCACTATTGCAAAAAATGTGTTTGATTACTCTCTCTTCACTCATCCTTTCAACATGTCCGAACCACCGAAGCATATCTTTCTCAATTATAGTCACAACATCCACTTTTAAGCCACACTTTGCCTCTGTAACTATTTGAATGTTATCATCCAAAGTCACTCCTGGCTTCCTAAATATCGTATCTCAAGGGCATTAATGCTTTTCCGCCTGAACCCAGCTCTCACTTCCATACATTAAAGTGGGGACTAGTACAGCATTGTGTATCACCAGACGAGCCTTCATAGACACATTCCGACTCCTCACTACTGTACCTATCGCCACATTTATTCTATTTAACATTTCATTAATCTTGCATAATATCTTGATTTGAATTTTATTGATGCATAAAATAACCTAAATAAAATGCTTCTTAATAAATGCACTCTGATTGATTAAATCAAAAATTACGTTACGTAGAAAAAGATTTTGTTGTGTATAACGAAGAATGTTTTTTTTTTTGTAAACTTTATTGTAAACTTGTTTGTGGTTGAATAAATTAAAAAAAAATGGTATGCTTCGGATGTTTGGTGATATTTAAATGAATAAATCAAGACGTTCATTTTTAATTTATTCGTAACGAGGAAAATTAGTCCGTCTTCATACACTTAATACCAAAATTAGATTTATTTATTATTTTATAAGATGTATGCGTATATTGTAGACTTCCTCAATCAGACTGTGAACTGACCTAATCAATTACAATGGGTCGTTTCATTGTTCGTCAGTTTATAAACTGTCGAAGTGAAATAGTTAACTTATATTTTTCTTGCGTTAGTCAAAGATTCATTTATAATGGAAGAAGATCAGTTAAGTTTGTTGTTCAAGTATTGGATATGTTAATTTAATATGTATATATAATATATTTTGTAAAGATACTTTTCAAAGAACAAATAGGTTTGTTTCCTTAGACATGGTACTCCAAATGATTCGTTCAGTTCACAATTTTCTAAAATGTTTTGTATAAACTTAACGAAGTTAAAATCATTACTCTTACATTTTTTATTAAATGACATATACATATATTATAGTATCATTTACAAATACAATATATGTATAACAAAACAAATTAAATTTTACTTCCTACCAAAGAAAATCTTACGTTAAAAAATACAGGCAAGGTCAACTACCTTCGTTTTTTTTTTATAAAAAGTGATTAGGTAATAACAATAATAAATTTGTCTTTTGATAGGGCAGTAACATTGTCTCTTTTTGAACAATGTCTGAGACCTGCACGGAACCGTTGCAAGTCTTCCTTTTATGCCCATCTTATTATATTTAAGTCCCTCCTTAAATCGCTCGTCGTATTGTTATAAATTATAGGTAGGTTTTCTTTGAGAATTAACCAAACAATAGATTGAAAAATGTCACCTACAAGTCACATTGACTCACGTGTTGTAAGGCTTAATTTTCCGCGCAGCGTGCTTTAGGGTAGTGGACTTTGACATTTCTGTAAAAACAAGTCGTCAAACTAGTCAGCTATTTATTCACAGTTATGTCAATATATTTATACCAGAAAGTGCCAAACGAGCAAGCGGTTCAGCCGATAATAAATGACCGCTACCCATAGGCATCTGCAAAAAGCTAATGAGTTACAGAAGCCTTCATTAGGCATTGAGTGACAAATAAGGATATTTCCATTTCCTAAACAACTCTTTCCCCGTCAAATCCTCTTCCCCTTCCCATCTTTTTTATATTAGAAAAGGATAGTAAGAGGAAAAGCTTTTATCAGGCATTTCGTTCATCAGACGAATCGCAGAATACGTCGACTTCACCCCTTCTCTGAGGGTCACGCCGTTGAATACGTGACCCATTCGTATAAATGAACAGAAGTTGTCGTTGCCAGTTTTGTTACCAGTGGTTAAACGTCACGTACTCACGCACGTGTCAAGATGAACTTGACTCGACTTGACGTTTGTCAAAACATTTAATTCGAATCTATAAATAAATACTTCAAGTAATTGTTTATTTTACTAAATAAAAATTTATCTTAGTAGACATTTTATACAAGTTTAATGTAATTAGATCCTATTAAAATTGAATTAAATCATACTATATAGATATTATCTATATCATATATCCAAAATAGATATGTTTTTACAACATAATATTCACCAGTTTATATAAATAAAAGAATTGTAACTTAAAAAGCATAGTGAAGTTTTGGACATCAATAATCTGAGAGTGCACTTTGCAACCAACTAGGCTCCAGAGATCGGACATAAGGGATCGTGCCTTCATCTCTTTTCCAGAGCCCACGTCACCGACACAACGGATATAGAACGCAATTTCTTTTTCATCTCGCTCCTCGGTCCGATTCTGGAATCGAATATTGATGTCAAATAAAAGTCTGGACTTTTATTTCATAGTAATTTTATCTGAATAATAAACCTTTAACTAAATAGAGTTTGGCAGAAGGTATATTTAGTTTTCGTGGTGTAAATTGTACTGATCCTATGTAGTGTGCTCACCCTGTGTGATATATTTCCTACCGACGATTTTTTTTTTATAAAAAAAAGAATCAAAATTTATGTGTGAGATTGGTTTTTACTTTTACAGAGGCAAAGTTTTAGCTTATACTGATAAATATTTATACCTAAATTGGCTTTATAGATTTACGACTGTTTTTGACCCAAATATGTTCAATACAAATTAACATATGCACCCATAACAAATATACATATTTTTATATAGCCTATAAGGACACAAATATATCCTTTCTTACTCATCCAATTAAAAACTAACTAGTATCTTTTTTAGTTATTTTGGTATGAAAATGACAACAAGATTTTTTCATGTTCGAGCAATAAAAATATTTGAATACTTTAGTTTTATCACTCAAAGTATTAAATTACTAAAGTAGAAAACGACTTTGACATTACATGAGCTTCATCAAGGCGGAGCAGTAAAAGGAAAGTAACATGCACACGGGAAATTGGTTTGAAACTAGTGTATGCTAAAATGACATAAAATAAAGTTATCTTCATAGTTTTAAGCTGAGACGCCTCGAGCTCCATCTGAACTTGACACGCTTCTTAACTAACGTATTTTAAACATCAACAACATTGATTGAAAATTGAGTTTAAATTTTATAACATGAAACTTTTCTACTTTCTTAAAGTAATAAATATAGTTTTATCTGCAAAAACCTTTACTTATAACTTATAGCCAACTTGTGACTTTGTGAAAAGTTATAACTGCTAGTAGCCCGCCCCAGCCTCACTTAGGTAGATACATAGACGAATTAAAAATAGCCCAGATTTTAAAAATCGAGTCGGGTTTGAGTTTGTCCGGAAAGACAAACAATAAAACCTTGTTTGTTTGTTCCTTATAAATTATTTGTCTGCTTGATTATTGGCATTTCGCCCACAATTCCAAAAAATCAGTAAACAAATTACGTTCTACCTATAGAGATAATTTTATTTACGTCGTTTCAAATATACCAAAGTTGTTCAAAAAGTTTCATCAAAATCTAAAACACTTTTTTATTTTATATTTTATAACCTTAGCGACTTGGGTGTACTTAAAACAAACATTGTATTTTATTTAAATACAGATTTTGAAATTTCTAGAAATAACTGATGACGATGATATAAATATTAAAAACTTGAACATAAATGATTTCAAACTTAAATAGTTAAGTTCTTATGAAGTATGTAGTGAGGTAACATAACACAGTCTAATTATGTATGAAACGTTACTGTAGCGTTCGACGGAGCCTTAATAATGAGGATATTCAGGTGCGAAGAGCCCTCACCCTCCCGTTCCACCCTCAGGATAAACGTTTCGGTCGGATCCTCTCTTCAAATTTTGACATCGACAATCTTACAGAGTAGTATCATCGATCAGAAAATTGTTATTTATTTTCCCTGATGTATATTTTATGTTTTGATCGGTGATATATGACTCGTTTCCGTCGTTGGATTAGTATAATGTGTTAACTTTTCCGGTTGTTGCCTTACTTGTTTCTATTTCAATACATTTATCGGTTTTGAATTCAACTGTATTGGCTGTATGTGTATTTAACCTTAATATAACGTTTAAAAATTAAGAAACATGTCCTATACAACATTTTTTTATTTATTTTATATTTATAAACATTGCAATAAGTTATATTTGAAATTGCAAAAGCAAAATACTTCATTCTAAAATAAATTTGACACTAAACTAAATTCAATGTGGTCTTAGAAAAATGCTTAGAAATAATAATAAAAATAGGAGTAAACAGTATGTAAGAATAAAGAAAGATTTTTAAGGCTAGTTTATATTGCACGTGAGAGATGAATTGAAGATGAAGAACGTGTATGCGTAGATGTATAGAGTTGAAGCGACAGCGGTGTGCTAGGCTCTCGCCACGTGGAAGTAAATCCGTAATCCCTGCCTACACCTGCGAGTTACGGACATGAAAGCATATATATAAGCGCTTCTATCATGCGTCACACGAGTGACAGCCCCAACAGCATTCTTCGCGCGCTGGCGGGCGGACTCTCCGATGCTAGCTCGATGGATACGACTGCACGCAGTCGTACAGTGATTTTCCACCATCATCGGTGAGTCCACCCGGGCCTGCCATATTTTATTTATTATAATTAACTATCTATATTATTACTTACACTATTTTGTATTCTTACAAAAAAAAATAATACTAGGATTTATTCATTTTGTCTAATTAAAGTTAAATACTATCTGACGTTCGCACCATTTTATACTTGACTTAAATCAGTATTTTTGTCACGGAATTGCATAAAGCATTCTTTTGATCAGGGCGGAGCCTCTCGGTGCTATGCGGTCACCTGTTCCAAGAGTACGGGTTGATATCGCACTACAAACTGGACGCAGCCAAGCTGTGGAAGCTGTTCAGGCTCATTGAGGAGGGCTACCATAGCAGCAACCCTTACCACAACGCGGTGCACGCCGCTGACGTCACGCAAGCCATGCATTGCTTCCTGCAGCAAAAACAGGTACGTTTTACCTTCTTAATTTATTAACGGCATTGAGCTAGTTAATGGGATATTATGTGACATGACAAAAGAGTAACAGGTGTATTGCCAATGTTTTATATTTGTTACGTCACAACTTTAACCATTAAGATTTTTTCTTCTAGCAATCGACAGTCTGCCTTTCCCTATTTTTTTAATAGGAGATGGTGTAATTAAGCAACGAGTCGTCTAAAATTAAGTGATCACTGCCACCCATGAACATCCACAATATCAGAGGAACTGTAGATGTGCTGTCTGCCTTTAAGGACGGAGTATGCTCTTTTCTTGAAAGACCAAGAGGCGTATAGGTCGCATTTAAATTTTATACCGATCCGATCGGTGGTTTCAGAATCGTTCAAGACTTCCACAAATTGAAAACTGTATTTTTATAGTTTAAGAAAAAACTATGTAAAAATAATTGAAAAGGGAACATTCTCAAGGGACCCTGGTGTTTGAATGGAATTACAACCATGGAATCCAAAGACATATTTATTACAAAATGATTTGCTAGAGTAAAAAGTTACAACTAGGTCAAACTTATAAATAACAATCATTAAACGTGCACAAAAACAATCTTCAAAAATATGTAGATGCACCAGGTATTTGTTTTCGGGTAATTGAGTCGCACTTCAAGCTATAAAACTCGTTTCGTGGAACATCAAATTTGCATGAAACTTGCAACATGCAATTTAAAACTTCGAGGTACGGCGATACGGTCATTAATGCAGTAACAATATATTTGTGGCGTCAATTATTGTTGGGGCATTCGTATAAAAAACAAACATGAATAGTTCCAGATTAACAAAACACAAGCCGTACTTTGAAGATTACTTAATTGAAGATGTTTGAATATTGGACCGGATCGAAGTGCGTAGGTACCTAAAACTTTTATGAATTTATAATATGTATTTTATATTATTAATTTCATTTAAATAAGTCGTCGGTTTTTTATTGCATGAAGCAGTAACTTATCCTGTAGTATTCGTAAATATTTTTTTATATTTCTTCATTGCAACTCTTAGGGTGCGTCCTGATCTGGCGAATGCGCCGCGAATGTGCACTCGCGAGCCGTTCGCGAACTGCGCGCGTGCGACGCAAGAGTTGGGGTAAAGAGTAACTGCGTAACTGTATTGGTTTTTGAGATTTGATAAACATTTTTTTTATTCTTATCTTTCCCTACCGATGGCACCCTTCTTACGGTGTTTTAGATCTATGAAGGCTAAGCAACCAAGGATTGTCATAGATATTAAACCAAATCTAGTTGTGTATTGTAGAACATTTAAATACAAAGTACACGCGTGTACTTTTCCATTTAAAATACTTTCGTACCCTACGTAAACTTCGTGAAAGGCCCTCATTCGAAAACAAACTAAAATCCGTGCAATCCATACATTTTGTGAATTATGCGTCCACACAGTTTATTTCCAAACTAAGCACTCAAACAACATACATGGCACGTATTCTTTAACACCATCATTGCTTTCTTCCAAACTGCAGTGATGTGCTTGCTCGTACGTTAATCTTCTACAGAATCTCCAATGCATTGTCTGCATCACTATGCACCACGTACGTCTACTCAAGTATTCCATCGTCTTATTTATGGCTCATTTTATATGCGTGATAACGAATTCATGCGAAGTTATTAAAGTTTATTTCGCTAACGCCATGACGGCGTTTATTCTGCAATTGAGTACGGCAATGAGATGTGGTATGCTGATGGACATGTCGAGACCATTTTGTATAAACAGTCCGTTAATTAATAGTTCTATATATATATATATGTAATAAGAACAACTGACTACACTTTTCATTATATTCTAGTTACGAGCATGTTTTACGATAACATAAATATTAGACCTTACCTCAAAGCCAAATACTTTCAACTCAATACCTTGACCTCAACTCTAAAGTGCGTACCGTTTATATAAACTATTTAATCATCTATTGTTTCCTATGTTATCACAATATTAAAAATATATTCTGAAGCATTTGATGTGACTCCTTGACGACAATATTTCTTTTACTCTATGTTTCATAAAGCTTGAATATATATTGCATATATCGCGGTATTTTATTACAAACAAGGGAAATATCAAAGACCGATGCGCGGTTTAATATGGGGGATATTACCTGCATTGTTCTAGGACTCCGAACACTTGTGTTACTTCGTTATGAAATAACTTCTCTAACTCTGTTTATATTTTGTAAAATACACCTTTAATGATACAGAAATCTTACTCTCATTTAAGTTTATAATGTTTAATGGCAATTTCAAATGTTCTTTTTCCATGAAATTTATTAATAATAACATTTAGCTAAATGTAGTAGCTCGAGTTCCACACTTAGTAATGATCTCATCATCGTTCCCTCTGGAACCGAGACATCTGAGCCAACATCCTACAAACTTACGTTCCACATGAGCCTCCACTCTTCAAACTTTCCTTCTCCATCTGCTGAACATCCTCACCGTGTCAAAGGCATGGTAATATAAAGAATAGTGAAATTTATTTTGAACCCTAATGAAATTTTTGTTTTACACAATGTTACCAATTCTAAAAGTTTTTAATTTTTAGTTGTTTTAGCGACAGCTTTTTTATACGAGTTTGCAGTGACAGGTGCTGAAAGCGAGGATATTGGTTTATAAGTTTTTAATTGAGACTGCCTGGAGCTTTTTAAAAATTTTATTATTAAAAAAATTCTCATTAAACTCTGTTTAATGAGATTTTTTTTTATTTTTATGAACGATCAATTATTTATATAATATATACAAGTATTCAAAGCAGTTTATTTAGAAGCAGACGCAGAACCTTTAAGTCTATAAACTATGCTTATGAAATGGACAGTGACAAGTGAAAAGTTTACAAAGCGTCGCTGCACGAGTCGCGAATTTCGTTCCGCATGTGTGGGGATCGCGATAATATTGTTTGACTGTTGACTTGGCAATTTAACGTATTCGTCTCTATATACGTTTAAACTTTTACCACAAACACGCGCAGTATTATCTTTTATAGTTAAGCCATTCAACCTTTAAAATAAAGATAGTACATAGTAGTATACTTGCACTGGCTATTCACGACTGCAGAAAGAAAGTTATAGAATGTTACATTCAACTGATTACTTATAATGTCTTCGGTGAACAGCATACACCAGGGACCCTCCTCCTATATTCTATGTCAACGCATCGATTACCGGGACGAACAGACAAGAGCTTAAAGCCGATTCCTGTTGCAAACCCATAGCCACACTGTACTTGTCAATCAATAAATATATTTGGCAATCCTGTTAATTATAGAAAGATAAATAATCAAGTTTCCGCATCCAAATTACACCCTGCTAATTCAATTTGATCCTGTTGTACTTAATGAATGGATTTAATTAATGCGTCTTGTCCAGCGTTGCATGAATGCAAATCGTATTCACATGTCTGTTCTCAACTGTTTCAGACTAATTGTATAGGATTGACAACCCTAATTGGCTGTCCCTTTGTAGCGCTCGCCACTAGCCACGTAGCCACGATAAAAGGACTATCATGTCTATTAATTTGTCGCTTGCTTAAGCTGACCATTGTATCCCGGAAATAATGCACCGTTTAATTATTGCTTTAAATGATTATGCATACAAGTTACAGACGTTTTCGTTCGTTCATTTCAACCAACAATCGTCTACTGCTAGACGTAGGCCTACCCCAAAAGTTCGATTCACAGGATTCGCTACTTAATTGGTAAGAAGAAAATTACTGTGATATTTGTCATTGAACTAATTTCTGGTAAAGTTTTTCTAAAACTTGACGACTTAGTTAAGCGTCGTGCTTAAAGCGTTAGTGGCGTAAATTTTGACAATGTACCTATAAATTATAAAAAATTACAACACCGATTCAATCTCATGTCCAGATCACAAAAGACAGTCAATATATTCACTTACGGCCGCATTTACAACGGTAAACAGGTCTTTTAATAAGTTATTGTGTAGTGAGATCCCATCACATTTTTTGTAACTGACTTTGCCTGGAGAAGGTATCTACAGCTACACCGGGCTCGGGGCGACAGCGCGCAGATGGCGCCTAGCTTGAGCCTCTTTAAGAGTACCTTAGTACGAGCACTCCCTCCGCAGAGGGAGCCTTCGCTTGGGTCTTTACTATTATTACAGGATTGGGAAGCCGCCGAGCTCTCAGTTCGCTTCGGCGGACGGTCAATGGAGTGACCGAGAGGGGACCTTGGCTTAGGCTGTCACTCATTACGCGATCACATTTCATTTGATTAAACTGACTAATGACAGTACTTTTTCTCAAACGAATAAACTGTTAAATATGACGTTTGTTGCTTCTTTTATTTAAAAGAAGAATAAAAAAGTCCTTTTAAATTTCTCTTATGAATGTCACTCAGAATACACGTATCAAATAATTTAGGGCGTATGTTCTCCACGTTTAAATTAGCGAAATATCTTTAGAAAAAAGTTACACGTATCACCTTACCTTACCATAGGTTACGAAGCTTTACTGCGCAACCTACATTAATTCTCTCTAATTCTCAAAGCTCTAATTAACTCACTGCTCTTTGTGCGTAGCATACGAATTTTCGTATCGTATGACTTGCTGCTTGGCCTCATATGCTAAACAGTATTTACAAATATAAGTTACTCCACTTACAGACAACATAGCAGATTGATTTTTGATGTAACTTATTCCTTTGGATTAAATGCATCTATTTTTTTACAATTGTTTTGTATGAATACTTGTCAAATATCTACGCAATTATATTGGTCCAATCAATGATATCTTGTACTTTAGATATGTTATAGGCATACAGAATCACCCATCAAATGTGTTCCAGACAATGACAGGAACATTCACGCAATAAGAAAAAAGAAAGCTAGTGATTGTCACTTAAACGTAAATTAAAATGAATGTGAATAAAGTAGATAGTCCTCAATTGTGACGTTTGCGAGTCGTCACTTTTCGCCCGCTAATAACGTACGTATCTGCTACGTTTTTGTTAATACAATTGATATAATTATCATTGGGACCAATATATTTGTGGAGTTCAATAGAAATGACTATATTTTAATAAAGTATTATCGGTCAAATTTTTGTTGGTTAAAATTGGCGCACCGCATCCGGGAACGAATTAGTTTAATGTACCTATTGTTAACCTCATCCCGGGACCGATGCTCGCTTATGTCGTCAATACGATTGCTAGATTCAATTATATTAAATTAAATTGCGACCGCCGACAGTGTGGCACGACGATCGTCAAGTATCGCCTCTCCTCTAACGTCATCAACAAGCCCATTGGGAAATCTGTAATTGTTTGCCATCAACGATAGAACGCGTTCTAATACCTAAGGTCAATTAATGTAATGTTTTGTTTATCACAAGTCGGATACCATGTCAGCTAAGCGAAATAAAAACGTTATCAATAATGAATCTTTCCTTAACAAAATTCTCTATTATATCTCTATAAGACTGGAAAAGCATTAGGAGTTTCCTTATTAAGAGCGTCTTTTCATTCGATGTCTTCTATAAAATTTGACACTATTTAGTAAACAGTAGTTATAATTTTAATAAAGTTTAGAGGTATTTAACTTCTACAATTATTCTCACTACGAATGGCCTAACACATTTTAAAAGATACACCTTTCTGCTGTCCTGTTTATCAAAGTATAGCCGTTTTTTAATTGCCTTCTCACCTTTAGTTATATGTTAAAGCTCCAAAAAGAAATAATGAACACGGAATAATAATTTAAAACCAGAAAAAAATTCGGATTTTGTGTGATATTTCTAAGTTTTACATGAATGACACATTATGAACACATTTAAATACATAAAATAATACAAAACTTAGATTTGTATTATTCATGTTAGCGCTGATTTAAAACAAGCCTAACCCAACCCGTTTTCTTTGTGACCGTGTGTATGTTTAGACATGATTATGACATACGTCAGTTATCCGTAATTAACAAAAACTGAAAAAAAAAAGATAATTTCTTACAACAGAATTACTCTAACGGTTCGACCAAAGTTATAAGGATAACTCATTTTCTTTTGTATATTACTAGCTGTGCCCTGTGGTTTCACACGCCGTGCATTTTAAATTAAACGAAATCGTTTTACATATACATAACAATTCCTTTGTTAAAAAACTATGCACTCACACAAAGAGGTTCAATTTTCAAAAAACAAAATTCTCCGCCATTTTTCTTTTTTTTCTAATCAATTGATACTTATCCAACACTCGATGTGTATAAATAGTCTTAGGTTTTCTTGAATTATCTAATATACCGCAAAAATTTCTTAAGTTTCTTTTCTTTAATAAGATCCTTCTCCTGACAGTAACAATGACAAGCACAAAAAAAAGAATAAGCGAAATATGTCAAGCCGTTTACGCGTGAGATAGATTTAAAGATGATTTCCTTTGTAGACAGACCCAATACCTATCCTATTCTGATTCTATAAATAGATAAATCTCTCAATAGCTTAAAATATACCTATAGTATACAACACAACTTGTTCTTCTTGTTACATCGTAACGCTAAGCAAGATTGAGTTACAATGTAAGAAGTCTATTATACATGAATCCCGGTTTCCCTTGGTCACGGTATCGTGTGTTTTGACTTAACTGTCAGTCGTTTGACAATATCGCTATTACCAGAATGCGTACTGCAAATATCGTTTAAAACAAATGCATCGGTTGGAATTATAGTGATAAAATAATTAATTTAACAGTGGTAGAGCCCAGCCCACAACAACAAAATCTATTGCACGAATGGACCGGCTCGACCGGTGAAATAACACAACCTCACAGAAAACAGTCGTGCAGTAGAAGTACTCTACGTTTCGTCTGATGAGTGAGGTGCCGGAGGCCCAATTTCAGTCCTCTTCCCCTTCCACCCTTTCCTCAATAGGATAGGATGGTAACGGGAACAGGATTGGACGGGGAGGGGGTTAACGGGGAAAAGGAAATATCCTTATTCCTGTCCTGCCCTCTTCTATCCATTAAAGGTAGGCAACGCATCTGCAACACATTTGCTTCTTGCGGATGTCTATGGGTAGCGCTCACTTAACATCAGGTGATCCGCTTGCTCGTTTGCCACAATGTTCCATAAAAAAAAATATATAATTTCTTAGTGCTTATTTTACAGCCGACACAATTCATGGCCTAATAACAAAACTATTCATACGAGTATACTATGCATCAGAAAATAAAACAATTAATGTTGTGTATCATAAACCATTACAATAATAAACATTATGTTTTTGAAATAATCATTTTTTTTATTAATTATACCTCGAATTCAACATACATAATTAAGATAGGACAACGTCTGTCGGGTCAGCCTGGCCATGATAAAATTCACATTTATGGAAAAGTTACTGACAAGTCGATTTGAAATGCTAAGAATCATATCTGGAGCAAAACAACAACTCCAGATTCAAATTAAAATATAAACAACACATAATTTATTATGAATCGTGGTCGCTGGACGAGCAACAAGTACGTATTACGTATTGACCTCGCTTTATCATTCCCTATGTACTATTCAGGCTAAGCTGTAAACTATATAATATACAATATAATTAACATGTATCATATAAAACTGACAGTTGATTAGAAACACTTAGCCTCTTGGCTAAGCTTTTATCTAAATCATTGACTGCAGTTCTAATTCTTTCTTTCTTTAATAACTACGGTACTTCGCCTGGTTCACCATCGGCATCGCCGTGTATGTATAACCAATGTATATAAACTGTGTAGTCTCTATAAAATTTAATATTGTATGTATAAGAAATAAGGGACAACATGCGTATTCCTTCAACAATGAAAACCGCTTCTTTGTCAGACAAACTAACTTCGATTATTATTAAAAACATAAGCGCATTACAGCGAGAACAAAGAGAATTACAGTGCAGCTTTGTTTTCTTTACGAAGTCTTCTTATATTAAATAACAGCGTCCCCTTTGTCAATTATTAAAATATAATCTCATATTTTCTTATTCTATAAAGACAGGAAATCTTTCATGAATATAAATATTAACTATCTAAGAAACGGCTCCAACTATTTAGTGTTTAGACATGGTTTTTATTTTTATAATTTATCTAAATAGTTGTCTCTCATGATTGGCGCCATCTTTTTCGTAAGGAATCGAATTAGTCGTTTGTTTAGTTATCGATGTTAATCGATTAGTAACGATTTTTTATCGTCGTAAAGAAGGATATGCGTACAATTGGTAGTTAGTCGATTGTTATTCGATTATTCATGGTGAGGAACTAATAAATCGACATTTCGATTGTCGAGTTATTCTCACGACAGCAAATTTTTTAAATTAGTTTAGTAGAATATTAAAGTTTCAATAATTTAATCAAGCTTCAATTTTTTAATTGATAAGTTATTTTAAGTCTTTTTACATCATACTTTATTCCTTGTTGCCATGTGCAAAAACAAGGTCACTTAATTCACGATGAACATAATAGACCGCATCATTACACAAATAATTAAAATCACATTCTGAACAAATACCAGTTTTCTCTTTAAATATTGTAACTAGTGTTTTCATAAAACACACAAAGTTCAGTTATATGAAAATTACTATTCATACATTTGGAACATTTTCATTAACTTGCAATCAACAAAAACATTACGTAAATTCGGGATGCATTTGCGAAATTACAGCATTGGCAAGCAAAGGCTAACTATTTGACTCCCAAATCTCATTTGTTTACAAATACAATGGGGCAACAGTCATTCTTCATACAACGTACTAATGCACAAAGTTATCAAAAAAGTGGAGTTTATTGACTAATTAATCTAATGGAGAAGTTATAGTTTTACGCTTCGGCTATTAATTAATTTACTAATTGATACAATATGGATAGAACTTTGTGCTTCGGTAATCTAGTAATTGGATTATAACTTAATTCAGCACAGTAATAGGTTGTAACACGGCGTGCTTACTACATGGTTTATTACATTGTTAATGTCTTAACAGCAAATTTGGTAAGGTGCTGTACCAATACAGATCGTTACAGCTTGAAAAGTCCTGTTTTTAAAATTCGGGATTACAAAAGTTTAAAGCTTTTTTAATCCTTTTTTGCTCATTTATTTATTTAACAAATAAAGGGAATTCCAAGACTACATGTTATAACAATATTTTTAACTGTGTATTTATATGACCACTGTTTGTATGAAAATAAATAAAAATCCCAGTTACCATTATATATTACATATAAATATGCCATTTTTTACCACAATTTATAAAATTTTAGGATGCATCTTTATTCACATGGTTGGGTATAGCCGAATTACTTTTTAATGGCTTACTAAAACACTTAATCTATACGAAAATTTTCGTAAATTGCAGGCTATGCGATATTTCAGTTCCCTTCTTTAGCACAAAGAGGGATGCTGAAAGCTTTTGTTGCATAATGATGCGGTGAAAATGCAAATATTTTAACCTTTTTTACATAATTTAGGAATTGCTGTTAAATTTTCTCGAACAACAGTGATACAATTATAACTGAAGCGTGATTTTATTTAAGGAAGGATAAAACATTTCTTTTTAAATCATACACTTCAAACGTATGAGTAAATATTTTGTTTTATTTAGCATCTATTAAAATAGGGTTGTGTAGCATCCCCGCAGCTGTTCAATCTCTTTATGGATAATTGTTTGAAAGCTTTGAAATACGAAGATTGTCATTGCAGCTGATTATGCTAAATATATTTATAAAGTTAAAAGAGATGATCTGTGGTCAACCTTAGTCGAGTTTGGATTGAACAGTGATTTTATACAAGCATTAAAGTCTCTTTATAAAGATGTCTGCTTGTATTAGGATAGGGTCTGCTCAGACTGGTTTAGCATCAATAAAGGTGTAATATCTGTGTAGCATCCCCGTGGCTGTTCAATCTCTTTATGGATGATTGTTTGAAAGCTTTGAAAGACATAGATTGTGGATTAAGAATGGGTGAGTTAGTTATAAGATGTCTATTGTATGTCGATGACTAGGTCGTGTTTCTGTCATCGGCGGAGGACTTACAACTTAGGCTGAATATAGTGAATGATTAATTAGAAGGTAAAGGTATGAAGATGAATGTAGATTAGACGAAAGTATTGGTGTTTGAAAGAGAACAAAATAAGATAGGAATTGAAATAAATGTTAACGATAAAGAAGTGGAACAGGTGGAAGAGTTCGTGTATTTGGGGTGTCTGTTTAGTAGAAATGGTAAGCATGTTAAAGATTTTGAACCACGTGTGATTACGGGAAATAAAATGAATGGGGTTATAGGCACAGTAGTTAGGAGTCAGAATGTGTCTACTAAGGCTCGTCTGGCAATATAACTAAAAAAAGGGCGATATAAAGAGCACCCATAACCGACGAGCATGTATGCGTAGATGCGTAAAAGAAGTGAGAAAGGTGTGCCTGGATTGCGCCAAATGGAAATCCACGATATCTGCCTACCCGTCTGGATTACGGCTGTGAGCGCATATTTATTTATTTTACTGATGGAGCATTATACTTTCAGCCAATTTTACGAACATGCTCTTAAATTGTTCTTTCCAACAGTCGGTGGAACCGCTTTTAATGTTAATTATGGAGATGATATCGGAACGCTCATTGAACTTTGTCAATTTTATTTTTTGCAAAATACAGAATTCAATCTAATTTTAAAGAAGACTTGATGATAATGGTTATTTAAACAAAATCAATGTGACTAGATCTTATGGAAAAAAAAATATCCATAGGATCGATCGAATCTGCCTCCTTCAGCACGAATGCTCGAGATTCCACTAAACCGGTTACTGGTATGCACTCTGAATAAGGTCTACGAGCCTTATCTACGATCGAAGCTTGCACCTCTTACCAACTGAGCTACGCCGCTACGGTGGATAATATTCAACAAAATTCATATCGATCCTTTTTATATTTTTATTTTTTAAATATTTTCGTTCGGATTTCTGAAAGATAACACTATGAATATAAAATAATTAAATAAAAAAGCAACCCGCAACCGAGAGTAGAGGATAGTTATTAAAATACTTATATATTAGGGTATAAGCTTTCGGTTTAATATGGCACCGCTCTGATTAACATAAGTTTGACTAGTAAGTCCCCCACCAACCCTGACACCCATACGTTGACAATGATAAATCTGTACAGCTTGAATGAGAATATTCTGATTGTCGTGCGTTATAACGCCGTCATCGATAATCGTAGCACTTTATTAGGCGAACGGCGGCAAAGAACATCGTGACATAACTTCCGCAATCAACAACTCGACGTACTACTCGTACAGGAAACATATTGGACCCAAATGTTGCCAATTATAAAAATTGTTAGAAATCGTTAGAAACGATAGGGCCGGCGCCAAAGGCGATGGAGTGTTGTTTACTATAAAATGTCCTGCACTGTGTACCGATCGACACACTCGCGCTAACGCACTTAGAGGTACTCTGATGGAGGAGGAGATCTGTTAGCTGGCGTTGACAGGCCATAGGCGCCCTCATAGCGATAGTTTCGGTATACCTTCCCTATGGATCAAGTTTAACTATTCTGCGCTCCGACTTTGAAGCTTTAGTATCTATAGTAGTAGTTAGGTAGTTTTCTTGCAGACGATTGTAGACTTATCCTATTGCAAAATCGTAGCGCCTACAGAGTACTCATTACCCTCACGTAGTGGGATACAGGCCGGATGTGCTTGATATTACAATCGTTAAAAATACCAATCCCACCCTACGCGAAATAAAAGTGATTCACGAGCTTGCCTAGGATCACCGATCAGTAACCATATGGTTAGGGCCTGCTGCACCAGTCTTGCCCAGAAGAAGACAATCGTCGACTGGCACAAACTCAGTGCTAAGCTCCAAAACATTCACTCGCCGCAATTAGACCCCATTCCCGATCAAATACTTAACAAGATATGGGCATCGCAATCGTATCTCTCACAAGCCATGTTAAAACTGCTGTCTGGGACTGCTCGAGGCAGATCCCAGATATGGATTACCATTGCTGGGAGCTGCCACCGGACGTCAGATACTTAGACGGCAGCGTGAGTCGAAAGTCCACACAGCCGCCGTCAGGAACAAAAATTATACGTGTTGTTTGTTTATAGATCCTGCCATACATGGAGCCGCAGGATCTACTGGCTTGCCTACTCGCGGCGATCGCACACGACTTGGACCACCCGGGCGTGAATCAATCCTTCTTGATTGCCACTTCCCACCATCTGGCCAAGCTGTACGATGTAAGTATTGAACGTCAACATTTTATTTCCATTAAAATTCTGAATAAACAATGGCCAAATACTAGACTCGATTTTAGAAATGTCATATGCTATTCGAGGAATTGCCTAGTTCCTTTTAACTCAAATGTTTCAAGAAGTGGACCGCCGTGCACCTGGAACATACCAGACTAATACAAACTAAAAAACTGGCGCGCATTTTTGCATATTGCATTATTTGTAAAGTCAATACGAATTTATATTATTTTATTATTTATATTTCGATTAACTTCAAAATGTCTCAAAATTAAATTGAGATTATTAGTTTTGAAAGGTGCATCTAAAACATCCTTTCAAAATATAACAGTAAATAAATATTTGAAATATTAAAAAGGGACACTCGTTTTTGCTTCAACAATAACAGAAGGCTCGTTAAAACAACATGATACTTTAACAAAGATTTATTTTGCAGCGCGACTGGATGTTGCTTTAATTGGTATCATCTAGCTCCACTTCGTTATGAACACCGAGTGAACTTTTAGATTTCTTGAAAATACAAATAATATATCTGTTTTTTACTTTATACAACAATTAAGTAATAATCATGTGGATATATTCATGAGAAGCGCTGATCATTTGAATTTAGGCGACCCGTTGTTCGTATCTCTCCTTCTTCTGTAAAAAATATAATACATGTTATTAAAAAGTTGTTTAGAGTAGTATGTTATACCTTTAAGAATATATGTTGTATTTGAATCCGAGTTCCTAACTAATATTATAAATTTAACTTACTTAAATTCTTTACTTTCTTTATTAGTTACGCTATAACTCCTTGACGAAGCAACCGATCATCACAAAATTTTGCAAACACATTGTCAGGGGTAACGCAAATCACTAGGGGTAAATTTTATCCCGAACAAAAAACTTCCCGATTGGAAAGGAAAATAAAACCCATTATAGGTTGCCACGGTAATGTACGACACGACAATGACATATTTCCGACATTTTGTTACGCAATCATACGCGGAATCATGTCCCAAAAATTTCCGCCATGGAAAATAAGAAAATGCTTGCCTAGCCGCAAGCAAAACGTAGTAAAATATAAAATAAAAACAATTTTTTGATGTCATATGGAATTTTTCATCATAATTAACTGCAAAGTGTACCTAAACAAAAACAACTCTGAACACAGAAAATTTTTACATAACTAAGTTGCTATGAATCACGCTTAATTACGCCGCATTGTTAGACTACCACTTATACTACTTTTTGTTTGCAAAAATGTTACATGTTACACACATTCGCTGTTAATTGAGTCCATGGTTGGATGGGGTTTTAAACAGTGAACTCGTGAATATGAAACCCGAGAAGCGCAGCAGTACGCGCTTTCACTTGCAGCGCTGAGTGCTTAACTGAGTTAAGTGGACACGCTAGGTGAATAATTGTTTAATAAATCATATTTGCTGCCTACGTTCTGTATGTTGGAAACAAAGTGTCATCCGAATGGATCACTCAATGAATAATAAGTGCACAAATCTAGTTATCAACTTCAGAATGTATTGACGTACTATGCAAACACATTTTTCTTTTTTATTCCAATTATACAGTTATTAATAATATATTAATGAAAAAATTTCAAAGCCGCATCTGCTACATCCGTAAAGATGGTTATCTTTGATAGATGGTGCCATCTACGTATTAACACATGGGTACGTTGAGCCCACATTATGTGCAGTAGGTAGAGTAGTATGGCAGAGATTATGGATTCTTATCTTTCTCTTTCCTTGCACTACACGACGGTTGTACGGGCTCTCTTTATATGGCTTTTATTTAGTATATCCCAAAATGATTTTTTTGTTACTTGTTAAATTACTAGCTGTTACCCGCGGCGTTACACGCCTTTGTTACTTGATTTCGCTTGTAGGTAAAATATATCAAAAATTTGTTATTGTCAAAATATAATCACATAACATTACAGAAAATGTGTGTGCAATTTCATGAACATCGATTGAATTGTTGAGAAGTTAAAGCGTAGCAAACAAACAAACAAATAATTGATAGACATTGAAGTATAACATTTGAGACTTGTAATGTTTATTATTAATTTTTAGTTATAGCTAATACTTTCTCAATTATAAAGACTAAGTGACCCGGCAAACTTCTTTCCGTCTATTTTTGAGCGCGTTAGTCTTTATTTTTCGATAACTCTCAAGATATTAATTTAAGTTATATCGTGTAAAGGATTATAAGTTTAACTAACGTAATTAAGTTGGTAAGGATTAATACTCCGTCTGTCTAAATGGTTTTTCAGCGCGTTGTACGTGACCAGTTTTTTTGAAGTTACAATGGGTATAATAAGCTATCCTTAAAAGATAGATATATGCTATCGCGGACTTTTTTGTACATTTTTTTAAGATGTAAAATTCTGTAGTTTTTATTTTGATCTATCTTGTAAGATTTAGCCAGTGTTTACAATGATATGTTTAATATATATAATATATACCTTTTTTACGACATCACGTTACATATCTTTGAAATTCTTCACTTTTCTCTAATATAATATGCATTTATTATACATATTTACCTTCCTCTTCCTCGGTTTGTTGATGGAAACCTTATTAAAATTCGTTTCGAAATTGTTCCGCTCCGCTGTCTGTTCCTTTAGATCTTTGAGATCTGAAGGAAAAGACAGCGGAAGCGACTTTGTTTTATACTATACAAAGATAATCGATAATGCTAAACTACGATTTTAATTTAGGCGACATATGCAACTGTCAGGCTAGCAGTCGAATCCAAACTCTTGTGACGTTAACAACTCCATGAACTTAAAAAACTACGACTCCCGTCTTATTCAAAACGAATGTCAAAAAGTATTAGTAACAAAATTGTAAGAATTTTAGTTTTTCGTATCAATTTATATTATTGAATAAATAGAAAAATAAGATAAAAGTATTATTTTAAAAACCAGTGACTCTCGCGTATTCCATCCAAACTTCGAAATACAAAAGCTACACCGCAACGCTTTTCACACGCACTGGAGTGTAAAACTTTCGCCCCTCTTTACCACATAAATAATATCCCATCCTTTGTGTTTCGTATATTTATTTGGACATTTTAAATATCGACCGTAATACCGGTTACCAAAATATATTATTCCAAATGAATTTCGTCTGAACTATAGTTAAGTGTACTTTAGACAAAGAACAGTATAGTGTTACAAAGAATGTGTAAACTTGAAGGAGTTTAAACTAGCTGTAAGTTTTCTTTTCTTTCGTCGATTCGCTTGAGTACAATTCTATAGATAATCATCGGTAGTTTTGATTGTGCTATCGAGCTCTGTGATCTAAGAGATTCCTTTCGTGATCGTTCAAGCGTTTCGCCTGCTTCTTAGCACTTAAAGAATTTTATATGCTAAAGTTACTACATTATAATCATTTCAATATATGCATGTTCAATTTTCACATTGAACAACCTCGTGTCGGGCATAGGGTAAATAATTTGCAGTAAATTGATAAAGGCATAGTGTTACTAATCACAAACTTCTGAACCAACTGCAAACTTCGACAACAGAGTATTGCGACCGCACTCCTTGATCATTAAGAGACTATCGGCGGAATACTGAAACGTCAATTAAATATTTAACAGTGTCTTAAATGTTCGAATCACGCTTAAACTCGAAATTCGTATTCTTAAACGTCAATTATACGTATATCTTAAACTTAATAGTTAGTCAAATGTAGTACTGCCGTCAATCAACGTCATGTTTCCGTCAAAAGAACTGTCAAATCGATTTAAGTAGCCCAAAAATCTAAGGGTAGTCGCGAGTACTCTTAAGTCTGTTTTGAATATTTATAACATTTTTTTTATTAAAGAGTACATGGCTGATTAGATGAGCATGCACTCAATGTCTTGAGTAGCGTTTGTGTATACCAAAAAAAAAATGATATTCCTCAAATTTGAGTGGCCATCAAATGAGTACAGATTTGAATGACGTTCCAGACGTATTCAGCCATAAAAACAAAATGCATGAGACAGGAGATCTTACTAATTCTACGTTTGAAATTCTACCTTTCAATTTAAAACCTTAATACAAATAATATTTTATAACAATATGCAATTGTCAAATTTTAATTTTTTTTCTTCGGTATGAAAATCGCAACATATTATCGTCTTTCTTCGTATTTATGATAGCTCTGCCCCGCGGTTTCACCCACCCTGCAATTTTACCTAAACGAAATTATATTACCTACTTAATACTACCGTAACCTCATCATCTCCCTGCTCTTTTCCCGAGTACGTGTGGTCGACACAATATGGCCGTAGCACAGTAAAAATGATATAACTTTTGTATGTATAAACCGATTGAGATAAAATAATGCCATGCCATAAATGTAATATTCTTGTTGTTAAGGAGACATCAGTGCTGGAAAACCATCACTGGAGGACGGCCACCAGCTGCCTATTCGAGAGCGGCCTGATGGAATCCCTGCAGGACATCTGGGGGAGCCTGCAGGGCCAAATCTCCGCACTGATCCTCGCAACTGACATCATGCGCCAGCACGTATATCTCAGCCAGTTCAAGGTAAGTTTATGTCTTAAGTTTTCTGCTGTTCCCCGGTGCAAGTTAGTGTCATATTATGTACTGTTGACGGAAACCGTGCCCGTAGATGGTCATACATGGAAGAAGCACTGTTTCAAACGTCCACTACATAGTCGTAGAGCGATGCAACACGGGCGGCGGAGCGGTACCGGTATGTAGTTTAACAATACAAGGACACGTTGCGTTAAATCGACATCCATAAGTGAACAGAAACTGCGAGACGAAGCGTGGTAGGGTGCTATACGGTGAGAAGCCGCATGGGTGAAGCAATGCATTTCAGTATTTTATAACATTAAACTTCAACTCTATTGTCATTTAAAGACTGATTGAGCTACGCTGCGTCGTCCTAGAATTGTACGTTGCGTTGCGTTTCCGCATTTGGTCATGTGGCACACTGTCCGTCGAAATCATAGCTGCCCATGCCCGTGTGGTATGCCTCTAATATCCAACGCACAAACCCGCTTACGTCACGAAAAAATTGGATATGTTGTGGTAATAATTTGTCTTCTTTTGGTCAGAATCACAATAAAGATGTGTTGGCTTCAATTACATGGACATTTAAACGTTACTTGTAACTTAGATCTTCATTCAATGTTGCAGTAAAAATACCTACCGACTATCTGACAGAGAGGTTTATTAAAAAATTCCTTTTCCTTTTTTTTACTAAATAACTTTATTAAATAATCATATTTTTAGTTATAAAAACACAACATGCTTGAAAAATAAAAAAACGGCTAAAAATGAGACATAAGTAGCTAGCTACATCGTCTTCATGTTTTTAATATAACATGACTTTCAATTATGTGAGCTTTATTAACTTTTAAAATAATTTGTTATGAAAACTTACGTTATTTTTGTTTATTACAAAATCTCCTCTCGTCGTTGACGAGCATAACTAGTTTATAAAAATGACGAGGAGCTTTTTATTTTTAATATGAGCGTAGCGCTATCAGCTTTCTATATTTTTTATACTAATAATGGGCATGACGATAAACAAATCTTTTTAAATCAACTATAATGCTAACGAAAGGCATGTCTCGTATTGTTTTGTTGAACATTATTTTTTGGTCGCTACGTCACGACCTCGCGTCTAAATGTACGACGAGTCCAAAATTAATTTGTTATTTTCGTTCTGATCCCGTAACATCTGACTGTAGTGTCAACTGCGAGCTATATTTAGACCGCGGCGTTCCATGTGAACCACTTTTAGTGTAATAGATTATGTGTTAATATATAGAAAAAATCATTTTCTCGTTCTTAAATCGTTGACAAAGTTTTTCTGGATTTTATTTTTATATTTGATTTATTACAACTTCGCAAGCAGTGGTAACTTCTTGCTTTAAACAAATCTAGGGTTACTACCTTCGAAGAAGAAGAAGGTAGATAAAAAAAAAATGGTTCAAAAATAATAAACACGGTCCCTTTATTTCCTGTAATTTTTGTGCACACCATAGAACATTATATATGATTATTGTACAGTATACAAACGACAACGGTTATCGAGAAAAACAAAAACATAGGCAGTCTTAATTACTGCCGACAGAAGTGAAAACTGAAAAACAGGCTCAACAATTGTTTAATAATAAATAATCAATAAAAAAACCTTGAATCTTAATAAAAAAAATCAAAATTGAAAACAAAAAAAAATAAAAACATGTCCATTGAATCTGTTCCAAATTCAAATAAGGTTGATGCATGTCGATCTTCCCAATCAATAAGATTTTGCCATACCAAATATCGACTAACGCGGCTAAAGGAGTTTTCACTTAAAAAAGTCTGGTTCGCATGAATGAATGTTAACTACATTTATTTTTCAAGTTCGAAATTACAGAAAGTTAAATTATTTGTTCACAAACGAGACCTAAGCAGCACACGATGCAGCCAATATTATCGATCTCATTAAATAGTAGTTGAAACGATAAAAAGGATTGATAATCGCTAGGGAATAGTTGTAATCAAATCAATTTATTTAGGTGGTACGAAGTTCGATGGGTCATCTAGTAAATATATAAAAAAAACAATGTTTGAATGGTCCTCTTCCCACATTTAAAATTTTACACTTGGTAAAATCTGTTAGTGAAAAGTGACTTGTGGTTACAAGCGTCCTGACTGAAGTTGCTGGCACTTTATCGCCCCTTTATCCGAACAGGAGTAAGCAGTATCACTTTTGCCCCAAGCCAAAAGTGTAACAAAATAAATTAAAATTAGCGTATGTTATATAAATGGCGATATTAACTGTATGAGTTAGTCGTCATACTGTATCAAATATTTACAGTATGTATTTTAATTGCATATTTAATCCATTCAGTCAAACGTTCTAGTGAGAGCAATCTAAAATTAACGAGCATCTTTCGCATTGCAACGATGGATTTAGCGACAGAGTAATTACAAAAACGTTTGAGCGAAATAGATTTTGCACTCACACAGTGAAAACTATTTTCAACGTTTTAGTTCGGCTCGTTAACAAAGTTACTTGATGTAGACGTCACGTGGAATCAGAATAAGTTTGTTGATGCCTTTCCATTGCATCTACAAACATTGATGAATGGGACATATTAGACGCAATTTTTTTTAATTTGCTTTTAATTTGACAGAAATTTGAATGTAGAACAGGAAGTTTTGTTGTCCAGTTAAGTAAAAGATGGACGTTACTAAGTCGTATATATGTTGAATGATCGAAGATCGGTCCCCTGCCGAACTCAACCAGTATACTGACGGACCAGATCGTAGATCCATCTTGTCTTGCACTTGGATGGTCATTTACTTCAAACTATCCGCATGTGCGCCTTCTTCTAAACGTTACTTAGTATAACTTATAACTAGTATAACGTTACTTGATGCAATTTGAATATTAAGCCAATTGTTTCTTATCTCAGCTACTCTTTAAGCTTAAACCTAATTTTTAACCAGTCATATCTCTTGTGTACCTACGTAAACCATTTACAAAATCTTTTGTACGATTTTTACTAAAAGAATAATATCCACTTTTCCAGATTAATAAACTTAACTGGAAATTATACCAACTCTATATCTTAAAAGTGGTAGAGCCTACACCGACAACATCTAGTGCATGAAGAGGCCATTATTTGATGATGTTTAATGGTAACTTACCTACAATAAAATGTTCTCTTCAACTGATGACTCGAATGCGATTTGACGTCCACATACACTTGACCCCTAGAATCAACAACGGCGCGTTAGCCAAGGGTTCAACATAATTTTGTTTTTGCGATTTAACATTGTTGTTTGTCAATGTACCTATTATCTAACATATAATCAAATTACAGACTAGCTTTTCAGACTTGCCGTATCTTATATCCATTCATTTGGTTGTGTGTTATATTTTTGAGAAAGAATTGATAAAATTATCAAATACCACGAATTTCCTTGAATTTAATATTAAAACGTTGATTAAGAACTAATTAAATATTTGAAATTGTTAGAATCACAACAGCTAAGAGAAGGTAACATTCCTTGTTTATTTTAAACGATTAAAGTGACGTGATGGATATTTGATTAGTATTCTATTCCGTAAAGGTATTTCAGATGCTTTAAATTCCTTGATTTTAATTGGATATTAATTAAAGAAGGTAAAGAAAAAAGTAATTATGGTTCTAACCTCTATTTTACGCTTCGTCTAGATGTAAACTACAAAAACCCATCAATCGCGATCTATTAAAAGTAAGAAAGAAAACATATTTATTTACCGAAAAAAAAATATCTAAGTACATAATTATAAATAGTCTTACTTAGTAAATTAGCGCTGTAGTATTATGCTACCAGCTCAGCATAATACTACAGCGCTGATTGCTAAATTAATTTTCAAAATCGATTCAGAAATGTCAAAAGTTCTGAGGTAACAGACATTAAAAAAAATCAATATTCTTCTTTACGAGTATGAAATGAAATAATAAAATAAAAGTGCATTTTTTATTTTAAAATAAAACACGTATTTTATTATATTCAAAGTTGTTACATTTTTTTATTGATTAAGTATGGAATAATTCGGTAAATGTTCCCGTGACTCTTTTGTTTGTTGGGTTACGGGCGTGAGCGTATATTTATTTTAATGAATTTCACTAAAAAGACGCTGCGTCTACACCTTGATTTACTTGATTAAGTAGTACAGGTATTACCAGGTTTTTAATACTCTCAAACGTTTTTCGTACACTGTTCTTGGCTATTTATCAAATGCAAATCATGTCATCCCTTAGGCAACTCTTCAAAATTCAATTTGTAAAACATAAGCCAGTTTGTTTCTGAGCTCTTCCAGTCATCACTATACAATCTATCCTGCGGCTACGGCATGTGTGTATCGATAAAAGTTGCCACACAAATTCTTTACTACATTTATAGCAGATCTCCTTGTTCTAATATAACTTATCTTACTATCATAATTTCATAATACGGTAATGAAGGAACATGTTTTACACATCACGTCACTTCCAGATGACTTTGCTTAACGTGTTTTAAGCCTCTTTATAAAGTTAAGTATAGAGATATTAATCAAGAAATGAGTGACGACTTTACGTCGGAAATTTAGACGCTGCCAAACTTTTACTTAACCTTACAAACTTCAAAGGCGCTGCAGTTGAATTATTTGCAAGTTCTCTTCTCACACATACTTTACATCCGCTTTTTGCTTGAAGAGACAGCTTTGAGATTAACATATAATTACGTTGTAAGTATACTGGTTGCAAACATTTATTTAATTCTTTATTACACTTTTGTATAATTAAAAATGATACATGTGCAAAATATAACAAGATTATTTAAAAGGAACGAAGAAGAAAATACTACGAAAAGAAAATTTATATAAAAATTACTTAGAACATCAATGCATTACAAAACTAATGCGTTCCCCGCTACACTTGAAACAATATCATATGACACAAACATGAAAATGTTCATAATAAATGAACAAACAGAAACTAGCAAGCGCCCTTCTGCGTTAAATTTCTATTTCATTTTCCTCTTCCATTCCTTAATATAAATATTTTATTATTAATGGACCCACCAGTTTCTCCATACCAAATGTTATCACCTACATCCTTTTTCGATCTCACCTACGTTCTATAAATGTTTTAAAAAAATGTATACGCTCACGTCCGTAACCCAAAGGAGTAGGCAGAAATTATAGAAATCCATTTGGCGCGATCCTGGCACACATCCATTCAACATGCCCGAACCACCGAAGCATACCTTTCTCAATTCTAGTCACAACATCCTCTTTTAAACCACACTTTTCCCTTTAAACGCTATTTTTAATCCTATTATTCAACGTCCCGCCTAACATACTACTTAAGGATAGCGTCTCAACGGCATTAACTCTACTAACATGCTTTTCTGCCAAACCCGGCTCTCACTTCCATATATTAAAGTGGGGACTAAGCTGCATCTATTCAATTCTGTCAGGAATCTATATGATATAATATATATGTTTTTGCTACTAACCAAAGTAAATCCCGTCAATCTGAAGTTGCTGGTTTTACCTCTGGTCGCACGTTGGCAGGCCCTGAACACAGTTTTATAACGAACCTGCGTTCAAAAGTAAATATTATAAGACAATAGTAGGATGACAGAAACCTAGCTAATAATATAAAGCGAATGGCTTTTACGATTTGGAGGAAATTTTCTCTTTAAATACGTTTTGACTATTTAGGTGTCCATCCGTAAAGGCGCGAACTTTCAACAAAAAATATATTTCTAAAGTGCCATCTCTTAGCCAACATCAAGATCACGCTAGATGTCATTATTCGAATACTAAATAAAAAACACAATCTTATGTTGATAGGAAGCTCGTTCTCCACACGGAGGTAATGTATTTTGTAATTTAACCCAATTGGAATAAAACTGAGAATACGATACGTTCACGTGTCATCGTTCTAATATTATTTAATAGCTTCAAACATGAATAAAAGTAAGTAAAATATAATTTTAATTGGACTATCGCATCGTTGAATTAAAATTGTGTAAATTAAATTGAAGTTTTTATTAAATATTAAGCAGTTAATCGGCTCTCATAATCGAAGTTAAACCACGATATTGTGAATAGCCTAGGTTTTGATACTACGAACATAATTTAATTAAGCGGTTATCATTATCGTTTAATTAAAATTGCGGTGTAGCTACCCGATGCGAAAAGATTTCATTTAATTTTTAGGTCCAAAGTTTTGTAAGTTATTTATGTATATTTTTTTGTAACTTTAATCGAATTGAAAACTTTGTGTCCACGATGAAAATCGAGTCGATGTGCTTTATGATAAGTTAACTGAAAGTTTTTTCATTTCCATCTTGCTCATTTCAACGCTTCCCGCGATATACCGCCAAATATTTAACTACGTATTGACGTTTTAATTAAATGTAAAATGTTTTGGAATGTAGAAAAAATTTATTGAACAAACTTTTTCTACTTTCCAAAAGTCCTTTACACAAAATAATGGACTTTCCAACGTTTCTGATTCAATCAAAAAAATCTATTTTATGATTCATAAATGAATGTAACTCTTAAAGTTCAAAATAAAACATCATTTTTGGCCGAATGACAGATGAAAAATGACAAATTCTCTATTTATATGATTGAAAAGTAATAACTAAATAAAATAGGGGTAGTGGTTACTATAATGAAAGTTTTGCTCCCATAATATTTCTGTTAATACTAGCCGTGCCCCACGATTTCACTGGCCCGCTTTACACATCTGAATTTTTCAAACCCGATTTGTAGTTCTTGAGTTTACAGCGTTCAAAGAGTCATACTCTTCATCTTCTATAATACTTATGTGGCCTATATAAAGAGTACCCTTAACCAATCCTCCATAATCACTGCTTACCAGCCTGGGTTACGGACGTTTAATTCCAGAAGATTAATTAATTATTAGATTGTTGAATACGATAGCTATTTCCATCTATTTCCAAATACAATCAAAGTATGTAAAGTTATGCAGGTGTACGAATGTATTACGTGAACGTCACATATCAGAAATATATTTCGAATTAGCTCGGTTTAATTAGTACATCGTTGCACAAATATTTTCTGATACATAATTTAAACAATGCATCTGAAATTATCAATATGAAATTAAATGAAGTGAAATTTATTACCCAAAAATAAAGTTACATAAAAAACTAGAAAAAAATAAAAAAAATAAACAATTTTAAGGTAAAGTAAGAGGCTCATCTAATGCTGGTTCCAGTTTGACAATGGTAGCAGCGCTGATTTTCAGCCTCCCGTTCTTACTTTATACTTATAACTAAGTTCGAAAATTTGTTATTTAGAATTTATTTAGTAAAATGTGTTCTGAAACAATCCAATTTGTCAACACCAACTAGCAGACTTATAAAAGTGTGCGGGTGTGCATTAGCAATTCGTTATTGACTCATTCACCTCATTTATTGACAAAGTCTGGACGATGCTACCAACGAGAAAATAGTTCGAAAGGTGATGTAAAGATTATGTTGAATGTCTACTGCATGCGGCCTTCTGAAGAGTATAAGCAGGTGATTTATTACAGGAGAAAAAGTAATAAGTGGAGGGAGATAATGGTCTGGAATTGTCGTCAAACGAATGATGATGAGCTGCAGGTGGCAAATGAGCACCTGAAGTGCTAACAAACAATAGGCATGTGTAACATGCTGGATTGAGGTGTTACCTACCTTTAATGAACAGAAGTGGGGGTAAATAGAAAACAAATCCTATTCGGGATGTTCCCACAAAAACATAAAGTTTACTAATAACTAAAAAAAGGAATAGAATTTCTTTATATGTACTCGAAATTTTAATTCTTAGTAACGCTGACAAATATTATGTTCGTCTCGATTTTTACGTCTTTTTAATAGAACTGGAGCCTTGAATGTTTCACGAAAATTAGCGCCTGGCATTTTATATCTTATTTTATTCGATAAATCGAATAAATTAATGCTATACAAAATACAAAGCTACAAACGTTTCTGAATATTTAAGGAAATCTTTATATAGGTATATATTCCTTCTGTGCCGGTTGTATGTGAATGAACTTCTTCGAAACGCCTGGGCCGATTTTGATGGAATTTTGTTTATGCGTGTTTCAGTGGTTTCCGGGATGGTCTAGATTCACAATTGGACCCATTAGGTGGCGCTGCTATCGCGTTCGAAATTTTTATTTCATTTTTGCGTTTCCTGACCTGAACCCGCTAAGAGCATTGACTGCTATGTCAATTTTCATGCAAGACAACGTCTGTCTGAGTTATTTGTTGTATAAAAATGTTCTTACGAATTTCAACTTTTAATGATATTTCAAGACACGGTTTCAACTTTAGGACAAATACACCGGCTCGATCGTAAAATTGCCACCTCGCAGTAGACAGGCATGAAGTAAATGTATTTATACTTCTGTGTTTCGTCTGATTAGCCAGATCGTACAGGGCTCGTCACCTTCCCTTCATCATCACATCTTTTCCTTACCTTCTTCCATATTTTGCATCTTCCCTACACAAGGGTGACAACGCATTTGTAACTTTTTGATTTTGGATGACAATCATTATAGTCACATTATAGTCACAACAACACATCAGGTGAACCGCCCCTTCCGCCGTCTTCTGTATATTACATGTGACTTATATTTATTGCGGATGTCTACGAGTATCCGCTTGATCGTTTGCCACATTCTACCAATTTAAAAAAAGAGTAGAAAACTTAAGTACAATTAACTTCCACATTCTTAAATCGATGGGCTGGACCCTATCCTAAAATTATATTTATTCGTTCGTTAGATAGGCTAGTCAGTTAGACCAAAACTGTTGTTTATGAGAGGACTGAATAAATTAAATATGGTATGCGCGAATAATATTTTCATAAATAAATAGCCTAAAGTTGCGCGCTAGCCCGTTTGGTTTGGCACGAAAATTATTAATGCCAATAAATTGAGTATTAATTAATATTGACCCTTATCACTTAGGGGTATAAAAATAGATAGTAGCTTATTCTCAGACCTACTGAATATGCATTTAAAATTTGGTAAAAATCGGTAAAGCCATTTCGGAGGAGTACGGTGACTAACATTGTGACACGACAATTTTATATATAAGATTATAAAGTTTCTTAGTTTAAGTGTTCGGGGTAAACTAGAGTACTGCTAATCCGATTTTCAAAATTATTTTAATGTTAGAAAGTTATATATATGTATATCATATTCTGGATTTCGTTTGCAATTTTAAACATAAAAACCGCTGACTAGATAAGCATGACTTTTCGAACATATTCTTTGTCTTATTTGTTGTCACAATCTTGCGTGCACTTTATGTCTAAACACTCAAAAACAACACGCCTTCCAATGTAAAATGATGCTGATTTAATTTGAAAAGTTCGAAGAATTTTGGACTCGAAGTGTGGATCTGCTAACCTATTCTTTTAGCGGATGGAAGACATTCATGCTTATTATATTTGTTGTTAGTTTCTTCATGCTTTAAAATAAAAACTGTTTTCTAGTTGATTTAATTGAGTATTGGAATCTGGATGCTTAATCTGCATGCAGTTCAATGTATGATCGTTCTTTTCAGATTCCAGAGCGGGGAAAACCTGAGTTTAATACTCTTTATTTCTATTATCCTAATTTCATTACAAAACACGGTATTAGATATTCGCAGCTAACAAAACAATACTAGTAGTGACCGGGTTAGATTAAGAAAGAATATATAAATAGATTTCGGTGCCGGTAACCGGACTTCTATGAATTGGATGCGCCTTGCCTAAGCGTAGCATCCCGGGGAGTAGTACAGTGAAGAACACGGTCAGTTGGGAGCAAGCAACTCTTTTTAGGGCACTCCCGCGTCATTGTTACGTCGACTGTAACAATTTCCTCACGTTTTTAACATAATTTGCAGTGGTCAAATTAATTAATTGTGATTAACTTATTCGTCTATAATAACTGAACAGAATACTACGTTTTTATACATTTAAAGTTTAATAAAATCAGTAATTTTTTTTTATATTTAGATCTAAGTTCAAATTTGCACGTTGCTGAATTAAATTAACATTTAGAATTCCCAGAAGATTGAGAGTGAAAGTGGGATTAAAAGTGTGGAAATTCCCACAAAACTAGAGACAAAGAAAGTCCCATCCCGTTTCAATAAACTTATTAATATTTTATTTTGTTTATTTACTTTACACGAATGGTGTTACAGTGGATCGATGTACATTATGTACGCGTGTGGCGTGTAGATATTAAGATTATGTACTTATTTACCGTCTGCTTGACAGTTACACATCTGTTACTACGTATATATCTCGAAGAATATGTAAACTTATTCTCGTAAGCTATAAAACGGCTCTAGATATGTTAATAGTGTTTCATTTTTAATACTCGCCAACAGTACTCACTATGTGTTTATATAGAATTCACATACATATAATGTATGTATATATCTAAAACACAAGTGGGAGTATCGTTACTTAAAGTTATTGAACATATGTATCTTATTAACAAAAGGAGCAGTGGCGGCTCAGTGGTTTAGGCCCCGACTTATATACTGTAGGTCGCGGGTTCGAACCCAGGCAGGCGCTTAACTTTTTGTTAATTTATTTCATCACCACTGCTCCAAAAACGGCGAAGGAAAACATCGTGAGGAAGCCGGCTTGTCTTAGAACCAATAAATTCGAAGACATGTGACATCCACCAATCGAAGTGGAGGCCTGTGACCCTGCAGTAGGGAACATTCTAGAAAAGGCTGATTTATTATTATTATTTAAATTTACATAAAACAATGATATTTTTTTTAATTTGGCTACATATAAGCTTATATGATATCTACCTACCTCTCTGGGTTACGGGCGTGAGCGCATATTTATTTATTTATAAGCTCAGTATTGTAAAATAATAATTCCGAGTATGAATGACAGAACATTGAGCTCAAATGTAAGGTTATGTCAAGTATGGAATTATAACGGACTCTCGTCTACATTTTATCGATAACGATAAACAAGCGAACTACACTATTTAGTCCGTTTGGTTGGTAGCATCGGATTTCCTCTTGTGTCAGACAATTTGAAATATTTTCACAAGCTCTGCCAAATTTTAAATTATTCCTTTGTTCAAAGTCCCCCTTACTAACTACTAAACAAAATAGCTAAAACTAACTAGTTATTACATACTTTTTGTATCATGCATGACGACTGTGCATGGGCACATCTAGAATGCAAATTACGCCTGTCGTCATTTGCATTTTTTACGCTTCGTCAATTGACGTCTCAGTGGACAGGGCCTTACTGGTCAAAAGTTTTTCTGTGAAATGGCACCAGATGATGAGGTATAGAGTTGTATTCGGATTTGTACTAAATAATAACTTTCAAGAAACACGACCTTACGATGATACAATGAAAGGCATAGTATTTATAAGTTTTATTAACTTGTTACTTAAAGTTGGTAAATGGTATTTAATGCATTATTCAAATACTATTTTTCAACCTTGTCAAAGTGAACATAGCAACATATTTATATTCGGACCATTGTCAGATAATCAATATATTCGCTTCATTCTCCTTGAGACGAATATCTATACTAGAAAGATGACATTATGATTAATACGACGAAATAAATTAGCCTACAGGCTATGGCTACTATATACTACTATGCCATGAATGATGAAGAACAACCGAGGTTTGTCAAGATGTAGCATATAGAAATTCGTAATCTCTCCCTACCTTTCTGGGTTTCAGGTGTGAGTGCTTTCATGCACTTTGTCATCCAACATTGACAAAGAAGAAATCTTTACCTTGATAGTTTACTTCAATTTAATGTATTAATGCCTTGGGAGTTGAGCTCTGCAGATTGCATACGCAACGGAAATAGAAAGTATGTGAGAAATGTCAGTTAAGAGTGCGATCCCTCGTCGGTCATATAAGAGGGAAGTCGACGATCACACGTCGGAATCGCATAGACATTAACGAGCATGAGATGCGGGTATTGTGCTAGTAATGCAATGCGGGTGGTACAGTACTGCTTTACAGACCTCATCTCGACAGATATCGAGAAAATGTCACACGCCTCAATATAAAAGATCCTCAGTATAGCCTTGACTAGTGAGGATACCAAAAAGAAATCAATTGTAACTTGATTTGCAGTAATAAAATTAATTGATATATTTTTAATGTGTAAGATTTATTGGCGCGTCTTGGCAGAACAATCGATCGCCCGGCAAACGGTGTGACGGTCTCTTATGACGTGTGTTTACGCATACTATAGACTTCGTTGCTTCTCCGTAGCGGTTTACTATTTTCTATTATTAAAAGATATATGTCTGCAAATGGCGTGTACAACGGAAGACCATTGATTCCTTATGAAAATATGACGATTTAACTCAATTTACCTATATCCAAAGTTGCTTAATTTGGGAGCTAGAGGACTTCGAAGATGAAAGTTTTTACATTTTTTTTCAAATATTTCTAAAAGTCTTTTAGATTTTTTAACCCTGCATTTGTATCAATAAACGACATATTTTTGTGAAAGAAATTTAATTTATAAATTAACAGGACCCCCGTAATCATGGTCATAAGAAATTAACCACTCATTTTTTTTGGAACCACCTGTATAATGACTGCAATTATTTTCACTTTTTATATATACTTTTATTTACAAGAGTTTTGTTGTCTTGTAAAATTTTGAATTGGCGAATTGGTTTAGCCAGTGCAGTAAAAATTAAAGTAAAATAAATTGTAACCTGTTGTCAATATTAATCTACAACTTTTCCTTTAGTTGGTACTAAACTGTTATTTGCCTTGCGTCAGTGAAACTCAACATAAAGCTTCGACTGCGATACATATGGAATAATAACATTTAATAATCGTCTCCTATATCAAGTATAGGGTATTAGACTCCTATTTAATATAAATGTAAGAAGAAACATCAGACATTAGGAATATAAACATATTGAAAGTCGACTCTAAATGTGATGGCAATAAAATCCAATTTCGCTGATAAAATCGTAAGGATTTTCCCTGACGATTATTACATACATATTAATGTTTCGTATTAAATTTATTATTACAAGTAACGTACCTTATAAGACGTCCCAACGATCGATCTCAAGCCTCAATCACATATATATGTCACCGACCGATTGTAAGGGCAGGCACTTTGTAATCTGGCTAGGCAAATTCTAGCCCGATTACAAAATGTCTGTACTGACAATAGGTTGGTGACTTATACAATAGACTAGCCAGGCGTAGTTCTTGTTCATACACAAATCATCGTAATCAAAGATTTTTAAATTCAAATTCGTACTTTAGATAATTCAATTAAGCATTTCTATATAACCATTAGACATATTGATTATAAAAAGTGGTACTGTTTTCATAACTAAATAAATGCGATCGTGGCCTTATTTTTAAGAAATTCTTTTATGAAGTTATACTATAAAACACATTTGTTATTTCAACTTATGTATTTGCCCCCTAATATCTGTTAAACTGCCTTTACTTTAGAACGCGGCGTATCGACGTACGGCACACAATTTCCTGGCATCGTGCGCTCGTCAACCGATATATATATAATTTAGTATTGGCAATTTCGGGTTAAATTTTGTCAGGTCGGTTCGATCACGTAGTGGAAATGAGTTGACGTAGAAAATCTGCTGTGTAAATTAAAATAGTAAATAACCGAAGCTTTAATTAATTAAAACTAGATTTAAGTCTTAACTTTTATTAAATCTCGTTTTTATTGATCTCCATTTTAATAATAATAATAAATAATTATTTCAGACAGTATACATCCATATTTATTAATATCTAATAATTAAGCTTATTTTAATTGCAAAGAGTATATCTTTTTTAAAAATAAATTACATAATATCTATAACCACAAAGCTTTAAATATAGTAGTCGGTATATATGTTATAAGTATTAATATAAAAGCTGGTACAATTCATAAGAAACATACATTCTTGAACCTACTTCTCAACTTAACCGGGTTATTTGATCATTCTACAATCGTCATATTAAGTAAAGGGCCGTTACTTCTTTTCGAATTAAAAGGTTGTTTGTATTAGATCTTGACCCACATCACAGCGTCTAGTTTTGCTAAACCCTTTCAATTATTAAATCTCCATTCACATATGGCGTGTTCATAGGTAGCAAACTATTAAACACAGGTTAATTAAATAGGCGGGTATAGTGACCGCTAGAAATATTGACCAATCTATTTAAGCTGCGAGTATCGCTGAGTATCATACAAAAACATAACGTTGTTGTGAATCATCGTGAGAATTTTGTCTCCTATAAATTTAGATTATACTGGCACGCATACATGTGACATATCGTATTTTTGCGATTCGAAAAACTGATACATCTTGCGCCCATGTGTTATGTACTGTAAAAATAATCCTTTCAATGATATTCTAGATATGGATGATGCTATGCTTTTACTGTAACTTAAAAAACAATCGACAAATTTTTTTATTTATAAACTGACCAAGTTCAGAATCGGTCGGTGTTAGATTAATGACCTTATTCGGCCTTATCCACGTCATTTTCTTCCTTCGCCTCCATCCCGTTACCTTATTTATTATCCTTCATTTTCACACAAAAGTTAGCGACGCATCAGTAATTCTTATTTTAATAGTCAACCTGTCACAATATAATACAATTTGTAACGATATAAAACACGATTATCATTCCCTTATGGTCACCATACATCAAAACGAATGGTCATCAACAACTAGTGGGTCAAGTCGGACCGCCAAGTGACATTAGAGAGGTCAGCCTTACTGCCAGTGTACCAGTAAAATAAATAACGCATAGTAACTAAGCAAATAATTACATGAAGCCTACAAAAAATACAATTCGAAAAAGGATATTTGATATTGAGTGAAAAGAATCGATTTATAAGGCAACTATTTTGACATTGACGAAAGTCAAAATATTCACTGCGTAACTTACCGCTTCTTTAAGGCAACCTCTTCTTGAACTTCTAATGCATTTTTTTATTTACATGGCTGGAAAATAAAGCAATCACTAGTTTGAGATACGGTTGATATAGGTAAACATATTTCCGTTTATCAGTAAAGTTAACTGTGTACTGTTTTGTCTGTTGGATGCAATCTAACAATGATCCCGAATCCTTTATTGAAGGGTACCTTGTCCAAAATGCAACGCAAAACACCTTTAAAATTCTAAACAAGGAAGAAAGTTTTATCGTTATGTTGCACGAATCTTGTTTCTCTGTCTCGCAACAGTTTGTAATTATAAACGAACTGTTTTTCTCTATTTTTTTTCTTTTTCATACTATGAAGCGTGTAGCCGATTTAAATCATTTTTTCATTTTCTTCTTCATATATATGCAAACGATGACGACGCTTCAAATATATGCAAACGAACGTGTTTGATAGTTGAATCTGAAATACAAATCATCCTGAATATGCGAATAAGCTTAAAAAAAGCTTAAAACAGTATCATAAAATGTATGTATGTAGTTACATGGAAGTATAAACAAATTACAATCTTGTGGAATGATATGTCTTGAGTGGTATTCCACAACCGATACGACGAAGGGTCCTTACAGAAAAAAAATCTTACTGCATTAAAGGGCGTAGGACCGTAAACTTATTGGAAGATTATTTACATATTGTATAAGTTATAATAATTACTATAGTTAAGTGAAGTGATTGGTTTTTGAAATACAGGTTATACTAATATAAGGGTCACCGTGTGAAATAATATGAACTGAACTATTTATTATTTCACAAAGATTACATTATAAAATTTAAAAAAATGTATCAAAAATTTGAAGAAAGAAATGTATCATATAATGTGAAGAAAAAACAAAATAAGTAATTGAAGTTTGAGGCGTATGTTAATTATCTTAACAACTAATTCAGAATGATTGTTACTTGTGTGTTTATATTTAGATTGAGTGCGCCTTAAGCGTACTACTGCGGCGATGCTCCCCAATAGATTTATTTATAACTCGTTCAAACATCATTGGCATGGGCATCTGAACTCAGTCGACGGTTAATCATTGAATGAAGCTTATTACAAGGTACGATATTTTAATAAAGATATATTTAAATAATTTATTTAATGTAGTAATTAAAAAAAAAAACATTAATAGTAGACGGATGAATAAACTGCTTTGAAAGCTTTAGAAGATCAATAGTTTTTTTTCTTTTTAGAAAAGGAAAACGAGTGCAGGCGTCGGCAGGCTATTATAATTTTGTTTTGAAAATTAAGTGCTGACTTATGCCGGACATGGTAGATGGTAGAGGAAGCAATGGAAGAAAACAAACTTATTGTTGTTTTCTTGTTCAAGACATCCTTTATAATATTATAAAGTTTCCATGTAGGCTTTCGATAACCATCGACAACCATGACAACTATTTCTACCGGCGAGCCGTTTTGTTTATTATTACCGGCTTTCCATATGAACTGCATAGTAACTTAGTTCTTCTTCTATCTTTTTAATACAACTCGAGTTATTTCTGAAGTGCTTACTTCTATCATAAGTTAGGATACTTTTTTATACTGTGTTTAATTTTCGTATAAAAAGCGACTTTTATAAGCTAACTTTGTTGTCGTTTTTTGTAATGTTTTAAGTTTTCACTTTCGAGGTGACGAGGACAAAAAGGAGTTCATTAAAATTCTACGTCCGACCGACGATTTTATTTAAGTGTTTAGGGTGTTAATTTGCCAACCAGCACTGGGGCCATGGGTGAACTATTTTCTAATACTATTTTAAGAGAGAAGACCTCTGTTTCTTAGTGGGACAAATATAGATAGAAGCCTGGTGTTATTACACTGTACCAACCTAATAAACATAATGTTGTTTGTAATTAATTTCTAGTATACTTAAAGTATATTCTATTAACTTATAGGTTTAACTCGCTATGCATTTTTATTTAATCGAAATTCTTTTACAAATTTATGGACTTTTCGTTTAGAAAATAAAATGAGGAAATTTAAAAAAGATTCTGGGACATTTTTTCTATTAAATTGATCAAAAGATACGCTCGATGTTGAAATAGTAGCTTTTTTTTCTCAAAATGTCTTATTTTTCGTCAACTTTCGTATTTTTCTCTTTCATAATATGAACCTTCTCATGACGATAACGAACACGAAAAAAAATTTAACGAAATCGGTGCAGCCGTTGACGCGATGTCGCGACCAAGGTACATTTACAGGGAAAAAAATAAAAGGGCAAAAAGGAAAGTTTTCGTGTGGTAGTTGAAGATTCACAACTCTGTAGCCAATTTTATGTCGGGACCAACACGGGGTGGGTAGGAATTAAAATAGGAGTATGTCTGTGGAACGGGAGTGGTTTATTGTTTTTTAGATTTCTATGTTCAGTTTAATTACTAAAGTGTGTTATGGTAGATAAAACGTAAGCTCAAACTTCTTCACGAATTTTAAAAGAAGTTTGAGCTTACGTTTAATACAATAGGGATAATACCCAATCCGCAATCGCTATTCGCGTTAAATTGACATCGGCATACACTGGTTACAAATTACAAAATGTACACTAACTTTTAATAAATATACACTTTGGGTCATAAATAAATAAATATTATACGCTCACGCTCGTAACCCAGAGGGCAGATATCTCGGATTTCCATTTGGCGCGATCCTGGCACACCTCTCCCGCTTCTACATTTATACATCGACGCATACATTGCTCGTCGGTTATGGGTGCTCCTTATATCGCCCTTTTTAGTAAGCCACTAATCTAATAGATATAAGTTCTCATGTGGCGTCTTTTGTTTATCGGTCATGGAGACAGCAAATTAAGTACATAACCTTTAATATTTTTTTTCTTAGAAATTTATGTAAAATCATTCTAAGGTTAAAAGAAATAGCTTTGGAAAAACAAATAATTTTCATAGAATTAAAAGCAGATCAATAAGAGTCGTGTCAAAACTTTGTGTAAAGTATGCTATGTATGTTATGGTAATGCGAGTTTGTTGTTCATTTTAAAATAAACCGTAAGTACGTAGTAAACAGTACGGAGGTAATTCTATTCGGTGTTAAAATAGACTTGGGCACATTAACACCGACCGTAGCGTGGTCATTACACCGCAAACCAATGCCAAATAACATTTATACTACGCAATATAATGCTTGTAAAGATCTCCATCGATTTGTGAACTAGTACCGGTCTTCACACGTCGAGTTACAGAATGCAATAAAGAAAAATAATATATTTCATTCCTTGAAACAAGTTAAGAAAAAAGTTAACCAACAGTTCTTGCATCTTGCCTTGCCAACTCGACCAAGAAGGTACCATATCCAGAATATATGCTACAAGTAACATACTTCATCGTTTTTGTCAGTTGAAAAATAGATCGATTTTGATATAACTGCCTTTACAATACTTTTTTTTTTAGTTTTTTTTTTTATGGTAGAAGGTGGCAAACGGGCAAGCGGATCACCTGATGTTCTGTGAGCGGTACCCATAGACATCCGCAACAAGCAAATGTGTTGCAGATGCGTTGTTATTTTATTATTATTATTAGATTTTATAGTTACACATATAATTCGCTATTCAACGTGGCCAGTGTTTTAATATACAGGTCCAGAGTATTTACGGCATCGGATTGGTCCCTCTGCGATTGCACCGTCTGTATCCAGGGCAATCTGTTATCTTCCCAATCTCCATCCAGCAAATTGACTAATCTGTTCACAATGGCTACTCAGAGCTAGTCCATTAAAGGCATTATCGACACGAGGGGTCGCAGGGCACTATACATATTGTAACGACTTCAATCATTCAAAGCCAAATGTAAAACTTATTTATTTATAACCATGAGTTCTCTCTACCGAAAACAATCACAAAAAGCATATGTCATCTCAGTTTTTTTCAATAGAAAGAGAGAGATAGCACAGTGGAGTACTTTGTTATGCTAGCGGTATTACTATTCTAGCTACAAGCAACGAAGATGCTTTTTATCAACGAAGTAAGATTCTTTATAAGGGAACTTAAAGCCCTGTATGGCTATCGCAAACATGGTGGTAAAAATGCCCTATGCCACAGATAGAACAGATGTGTTTTATCAAAAATACCGTTCCTGTCGCATTCAGGGATGTACCGTGAAAGTTTTAGTGTTAAATTATTGTTATTATATTGCAACATACGATAAGCAGTTTTTTATTTTGAGATTTCACATGTGATTCACTCTCTGACTCGTGGGTGCGACGTGACGAACAGACGACATCGTGCTTTTTACGTATACCGGTATTGTCCCAAGGTCAATTAATGCAAGTTGCTCCTCCAATTTGACAGTTAATACCAATTTAAATCGGCGGGCGAAAGTCTCGAATGCAAAAAGAGCATCTGCGTCTGCGTCGCAGCCAAGTGCGCGTCGTTAAATTATTCTCAAGCTTTGTTAATTTTTTATACCGTCCTGCAATGTAAATGAAAGGAGAAAATTAAAATATATAAATATGACTAACGATTTCACTCATTCTTTTTGTTTGTTTGTTATAATAATAGTATAGTAATAGAAACTTACGCGACATATTAGAAATTTTGAGAAATCCTAACGACTATACCGCGGGGCGCAGCTAGTCAAAAATAATAATTAATTCAATATTTTAGTATACAACTAGTTGATATAATATTAAATGCTTATATATCTATAATGCAGTCTAAACCACACTATATATAAATTTAAACCACAAAATTCTATATCGGAATCCTCGGAGTGTGCAAGGAGAAAAAAACTGTAGTATACCTACATTTTGCTTTCTTCGTGCTACTGCGATGTATCGCAATGTTAGCTTCGAGGTACGCAACACTTTAGAGCACTTGTACTCAATACGCGACACGCTGCTGGAAAATCAATTCATCTCGAGCCGAAGGAACCTTGAGCCGTTCAAATTGTTCCCCAACATCGCATATTATTTACGTACATTCGACGGCGCGTGTCTACACTATTCTTCAAATTCAAGGATGCCATATTGCTCTTTACTGACAAATAATAGAGGCTATTTCGGTGTATGCCACGTGACCACGGCATTGTTTGTGCAACGGCGAGTTGTATAAAACTTAAACGGTATGTTTTGTTTTTAGTAATAAACAACTGATGAGTGATAAATGGTTTTATGGCTCAGCGTTCGGATTATGTTCGGATAATTATGGATTATATTATATCTTCAAAACCATTAGACAAAAATATGTCCCAGTCGTTGTCGTCGTTTCGCACCTTTCTTATTTTTATTGCTGAGAGATTTTATAATTTGATTTCCCGTATAACTTGGAATTATAAGTAACGTGTGACAAAAAGTTGATATTGTCAAAACATATAACATTAACTCTGCAGTCGATATTGTAATATTTTCGAGTTTTCGATAGTTCCTTTAGTTTACAGTTTGCGGATAGTTTATAATATACGTAGTCCGATAATAAACTGACTAAGTTCGCAATCGGTCGGTTACATACACCTATACTTGACGCCTACCTTCTGCGAGGTCGCCATACTTTTCCGCACGAGTCGACACATTCATGCGCCATATACTACTCTTAATTCATGTAGTATCTCCATGAATTTATTATATATATTACTTAAACTCGTACGTCATTATACTCTTAATTAAATGTAATACAATATTATAAAATATTAATTAAATATATAATATTATATAACAAAGGACAGCATATAATATAGACCACTGGTTCCTTGAGTCATAAGACTCCGCAGCTAGTATTAAACTAGTATTCAGTATTAATCCTTATCCAAATAAATATGTTTGTAAGCTAGAATATTAAATGTAGATTATAATTATCCTGTACACTATAACGTTCTAACAGATGGTTTAGACGATATCAAAAGTTTAAAAACTACACGCAAGCGATTTCAATAGTCGCCGAGCTGTAGAGGGCCGGGATTAGCGTTAAGCGCTAAGCACTCCGGAACTTCTTTTTATTATCTTTCTTTGTTGTAGTTTTTATAATATTGTATTCCCAGTTTTTGAGTTATTCTTAATAAAACGTATATAATTGATTTCGACTACATTGACGGTTTTCTCGTTTTTTTTAAAAAACATCTTCACCAAGCCAAGACACGTTGCTCCCTCATCTCGTTGGTTAAACGATCGTATATTAAGCCAAGACCGTGAGTACGTTTTTGGAAATTTTCTCTATGCAGGACCTTTTTTATGTAAGCCCGCATTTTCTAAAGCCTAATTTTGCGTTCTACGCTAGTCTGTTTAGAAATGGCCTTGGAAGTAGATACGCGTTCTGTTCTATCTTCCTTTATCTCATTAAAAAGAAAACAAATAAAGATAAATTATTAGAGTCGGTGTCAACCTAGATATAGGTCTGTAACTAGCTGTACTGTCGACGCGAGTTCCCGGTAACAGTCGAGTGGCAATTTTATATATTATAATGTTCACTTGTAAAATAGTTTTCTGGAGGCATTCTCGTATATTGGTATTTCTTTAACTGACGCTCGCTCCATAACGAAATATAATTAAGAATTGATTTTAATTTTGAATTGCGTAAAATCATTTTTCACTTTTTAGTGCATTTGTTGTTTTTGAATTTATATATTTTGATTATGTATTATAATTTAGAGTATTTCAGTTTATTATAGACTTTTTAAAATACACTATATATTTTATATTTAAATAAGAAAATAAATACAGATAATATAGTATATGTGTACATAGAGCCACTTGACGTAATAATTTTAAAGGTCCGCACC